>OVAN01001862.1:0-37403 GCA_900406275.1 Anastatica hierochuntica | reverse complement strand
TCCTCCTGATTACTTAGGTTGGATTGAACATTTTAGGTGGTTTAGACACGGGCCTGAGTGTTTATTAGACGGTGTTGGGTGACTAGAACTTTAAGATGGTTATGGTTGCAATTCTTCATGATGTATGGGTGTTTTGCTGATTTGAAATGTTTATGTATTGTTGATTTTCTTCGGATTTTTGTGTATATGTTAAAAAAAAATGAAAAAGAAAAAAAAGAAAAAAAAAATCAAGCAATGTTTTATTTCATATCCGGGAAAGAAAATCAGGTTTTACTTGTTATCTTGGTGTTTATTATACCCTGGAGGTTGCACATGTTTGATTTGATTCGTGAGTTTGTGGATTGTACTTGGGTAGTTAGGGGTCATGGTTATCAATATACTCTTCCTCTCCTGTGATTTTGCATATTGTCTTGCATTTCTGGCGCAGATTTGAAACCCTTAAACACTTGAGCCTCACCACTAAAAGCCATTTCACACCTAGCCTGATTTCCCTGATATTGAGTTTTCCGGTGAAAAAGTTTCACGCCTATTGAATGAATGTAGGGAGTTTATTGTTTTATTCGAAGAAAATGGTGTTTTAATATGTATTTGATTCTTTTTGGAGTCTTTTGGTGTTCTTTAGTGTTTTTACAGGATTTAGGTTGCTTTGGAGCGAAACATAACAAATTGGGCCAAAAACAGATATTTGGAATGCAGAATAATGCTAAAGCATCAGAAGTTTGGCTCTATTTGACTGACTTTCCACCGTTGGATCGAGCTGAATTTTAGATACAAGATAGCCACGTGAGTTAGCTTTAATTTTGAGGTGGTTTGAAGGAAATCCAACGGTTCGGTCAAAAGTTATGGCAATTTTACTGAACACCTGTCATGCTGGCAACGAGGAGACAAATACGCAGAAATGAGTATCCTGGCAGAAGGATAGAGATCGATCGATCAGGACAAGGATCGATCGATCCCTGTCCCGACGCAATCAAAACCACTTATTTTGAACCAGAACCGAAGATTGAAGACCCAAATTACATATTAAAACACCCAGACTCGTTTTTTTAGGTTAGATTATGCTATTTTTCGATTTGGAAGAACAATTTTTGAGCTTTGTAATCCTTTGAGAGAGATCTACTCTTCTGTACTTCGTTTGGAGAAGAATTCTAAACTCTACTTTTGCTTTTCATTCAATACATTATGTTTTCCTCAGATTCATCTTGTGTTGCTTTGATTGCCATGTGTGAGTAGTTTTCTAGTTGGGTTTAGGGTTTCTCAAAAGGGGATTTCGTGATTCAGTGATTGTTAGGTTGTTAAATTGGGGATTTAACTGTTGATCTTCGTTTATCTATGTGTTTAATGCTTGAATTGGCTTAATCACCTAGTTCATGATATTAGGATATTCAATACACCAAAAGTGATTCCTTGAATTCCTGAACCTGAGATTGAGCGAGCATAGTGTCTTTAACCAACGACAGTTGATGTTACTACGCTTTGTGAGCAAATCAATTTTGTTTAGAATGCATGCTTAGGATTTGAAACTCAACGAAAGTTAGTGTCTAGGATCCTTTAGCATAGATAATTAGCGCTGCGACAGTAGATTAATTATAATTTTGTGAATTGAGCTAAGATGGTTCTTAAATGTTTCCCCATTAACAAATCTGTAATCCTGATGAAATGGTTTCCCTGAGAACACTCTGGCCTAGTGTTTTTCTCTAATCGTTTTACAACTCGTATTTGTTTTCTTCCTTTGATTTCGTTATTGCATCCTTTTACCAAACCTTCTTTTCCGCCTTACCCCGTATTTGATATGGATATTCTTTGTACGACATTGGTCCTTGTGGATTTGTGGATTCGATACTCGAACCACTACAACGTGCTTAACTGTATGCTTGCAGTGATTTCTTGGGTGAAAACCTGAGCCATCAAGACTCTAGCATGACCAAGTACTTGGCCATAGCCAAGAGGCTCATTGATTCTATCAAAGCATGCAAACTCACACAGATCCCGAGGAAACAAAATTCGCATGCGGACACCCTGGCTAACCTAGCTTCGGCCCTAAAAACCGCGGAGCCAACTAGCGTACCTTTGCTGGTTCTCCAATGGTCGGCTACTGACGAGGATGTTGAAGGGCCTCAAGTCTCCAACATTTAAGAAGAGGAAACCTGGATGACGCCCATTACTTCCTACCTAAAGGATGACGTCCTGCCCTATATAAGGATTGAATGTCGTAAAATCAAAAGGCAAGCATCTCGCTATTGTCTGATTCACGAAAAACTCTACATAAGATCTTTCTCTGGCCCATACCTCAAATGCGTAAAGCCGGAAGACGCATATCTAATCCTCAAGGAATTACATGAAGGCGAATGCGGGTCCCACTCTAGTGGAAGAAGATTGGTACTAAGAGCAAAGAGGGCAGGTTACTATTGGCATACAATGGCCCATGACACCCTCCGAATGGCCAAGTACTGTGATAAATGCCAGAGGCACGCGCAAGTATCCAAGCTACCCCCGGAAAACCTCAAATTTGTGAGTTCTCCATGGCCGTTCATGAAGTGGGGAATGGACATCGTGGGAAAATTCCCGACAGCTCCCGGGCAGCTGGAGTACCTCTTGGTAGTCACAGACTACTTCTCCAAGTGGGTGGAGGCAGAATCCTTGAGCAAGATTACGGATGTCCAAATCAAGAAGTTCCTCTGAAAGAACCTGGTAAAACGATTCAGAACGCCTCAAGAAATAGTTACAGACAATGGTCTGCAATTCACAAGAAAAAACTTCAAAAAGTTTTGCGAAGATTGGGGCATAAAACTAAGTTTTGCAACTCCGAGACATCCGCAGTCCAACGGGCAAGCCAAATTTACCAACAAAACAATAGTCAATCTTCTGAAAAGAGGCTAGATGACGCCAAAGGCAATTGGGTCAAAGAACTTCCAGCTACCCTATGGGTATGTCAAACCAGCATTAAGACTTCAACAGGGGAAACACTTTTCTCCCTGGTCTACGGAACAGAGGCGGTGTCCCTCGCTGAAGTCAGTGTCCCTACGGCCAGGTCAGAACTTCTAACCCCAAGAGAAAATGAAGAGTTGATGTCTTTGTCCATGGATCTGCTCGAAAAAAAAAGAGAAGTCGCAAGAATTTGAAACTGGAAGTACCAACAGGAAGTAGCTCGCAAGTACAACAAGAAGGTACGAACCCGGACGTTCCAACAAGGAGAATGGGTGTTGTGCCGAGTCTTTGAGAATACTAGGGACAAGGCCGCGGGAAGGTTGGCACCTGGCTGGGAAGGACCGTACCAAATAGTGGAAGTCAAAGGAGCAGGGGCATACAAGTTACAAGACAGGTACGGAAAAGTATAGCCTGGAATGCGTTACACCTAAAGTCTTACTTCTTCTAAAAAAAAGAACGCCCCTGACCCAGACGACAATACTCCAGATACGTTTTTCTGCTTTGGATTTTTTAATTTCTTTTACATCTTTTTTTATAATCATGATACATCTAAGGACGGATACCAATCAATCAAACAACTACTTTCCACAAGAAAATTCAGTTAAAAGCAAAGGGAAAATAAGTTGAGTGACTACTCCTCAATAAAGGAGTAACACAAGCAATGTACCCTTCTAAAACAAAAGCGAAAAGCTAAAAAAAAAAAGAGAAAGAAAATGTGCTTGAACAAGGGAAAATACCCAAAAGAAAGCAAGAGACAAAATTTGCTTATTCTGCTTAACAGAGAGTGGTTAACCGGAAAGCAGAGTGCTGAGCAAAAAGCAAAAACAACTTAACCTTGCTTACAAGGTCACAGTAAACGTAAGAGCTATGTGACCTGAGCACAGGAAGCATCACCTATACCTACTTACCCAGACGTGGGAAGTAGAAGAAAAGTCTGGCACTTGGACCCCTTTGCAAGGGAGGTCCATACCAGAAAAAATCAATAAGACTGAGAGTGGCTTCACTGCCAGAAGCAGAGTGCAGCAAAGCATAAACAGCTATTTCCGGATAGCTGAATGCCAAAAAGCCAGAAGATACCTCCGGGTATCAAGAGGCCAAAACGCAAGCTAGTGGTTACCTCCGGGTAGCAGAATGCCAAAAAGCCAGAAGATACCTCCGGGTATCAAGAGGCCAAAGACGCAAGCTACTGGTCACCTCCGGGTAACAGAATGCCAATAAGCAAGAAGATACCTCCGGATATCAAGAGGCCAAAACGCAAGCTAGTGGTTACCTCCAGGTAGCAAAATGCCAAAAAGCCAGAAGATACCTCCGGGTATCAAGAGGCCAAAGACGCAAGCTACTGGTCACCTCCGGGTAACAGAATGCCAATAAGCAAGAAGATACCTCCGGATATCAAGAGGCCAAAACGCAAGCTAGTGGTTACCTCCAGGTAGCAAAATGCCAAAAAGCCAGAAGATACCTCCAGGTATCAAGAGGCCAAAGACGCAAGCTAGTGGTCACCTCCGGGTAACAGAATGCCAATAAGTCAGAAGATACCTCCGGGTATCAAGAGGCCAAAAACGTGTCCTGGGAACCTAAGCATTGTCTAAGGACAAGAAGCAGAACTCCCTAAAAAAAAGAGTGAAAATGGGATTATTCCAACTTAGAACTCAAGAACTCTCGCAAGACACGGCAAAGACTAGAGGTCAATATGCCAAAAGTCAAATAGTCGGAATGTCAATAAAAGGCTAGAGGCTCATAGCCAGAATCCAGCTGGTCAAAATGCAAAGGCTAGAGGCTCATAGCCAGAAGCCAGCCGGTCAAGACGCAAAGGCCAGAGGCTAGAAGCCAGCTGGTCAGGGTGCTAATGATATAAAACTTGCCAGAGCATCGGCCATGAACGTCATCTCTAAATTTAAGTCTGGAATCTGTTAAGGCAGGAAGACAGCAGAAAACTAGAAAAAATATTCATAGAAGGTCACGAAGGGCCGGAATACGGGTTTTAAGCCCCGAAGGGCAAACAGAAATAATGCCAAGAAGGCCACCGAAGAGTTAAGGCCACTAAGGCCATAAAATTCATTACAAATCCCACAAGGGGCAGGAGTAGGCCCACGCATGGGCATGCCATTGACAAAAAATGAAAATAAAATCCCACAAGAGGAGAGCAACCTGTTTCTTGATTCTGGGTCTGGAGGCTAGGCAGCTGGAGGATAACGAGAGGCAGACTTCTCGACATTTGGCGCAGAGGCCGCTAGGGGCGTAGAAGCCAGGGCAGGAGGAATCTCCGGTTCATCTTCAAAGGTGGGAGCCTCGAGGCCATTTTCTTCTGCCTCCGCGATCGCCACCATCTTGTAGCTCTCAAAATCCTCCTGTAAGTTCCACGACTTGGCCTCACCATTGAGGTAGTCCCGAACCATCTCTCAGCGTCCCATGATCCTGGCACCGTTGTCGGCCATGGACATCTCCTCCGTGAAGGTGGCCACCCGGGCGTCTAGGTTGCCAAGCTCCTCTTCCAGCTTTGCCTTCTCCTCAGTCAGGCTAAGGACCTTCTCTGTCGCCTTCTCCTTCTCCAACTCCAGCCCCCGGAGCAGTTCCTTTATCTCCCTCAGCTCCTTTTCCAAGCCAACAGACTTATCCTTCTCTGCCTTCAGCTTGGCGAGGTAGTCCTTCACCTGGGCCCTCCCTACAGAGATCACCTCAGTGGCGATCTGGTCCTTGGAATGGAAGAGTGAAGCAGTTAGCTGAACAATAAAGAGGAGGAAATTTAGCCAAAAGAAAAGGAGACAGCTAAATATCAGCCATAAGCCAAAGGCAGGCCAGTTACCCTGATCATTTCCTTCTGGACCTAGTCGAAGATGCCCAGATTATCGGATCTAGGAGGGCTAGGAGGGAGCACAGGGAAGACGGAGCTCTGCAGGTACTCCAGGGCGCCATCAAGATCACAGACATAGGAGGAGGACTGCTTGGCGGGAGGACCCTTCTGCTTCTTGCTGAAGGCAGTGGCCTTCTGAGTCCCTTANCCAAAGGAGATTCCGAGATCTCCACCACCTCCGGAGCCTTGTTCCCAGACGCCAACTTTGCCTTTCTTGCCACTTGAGCCTTTTTGAAGTCCTCCAACGCCTTAGACCCGGATCCTGAAATATTTCCCGCAAAACGGCAAAAGATCAGTCAAGAAGCTAGCCAGAAGCAAATAAACAAAAGAAGTAAGAAATAAGTAGCAAACATCTTATGCTGCTCTGACTCAACGCTTCTTCCCTCAACAGGAACGGGATGCTTCTTTCCTCAGCAGGGATCTCCAAAGCTTTTTCCGGCTTTTCTCTGCCTTCCTCTGACTTCTTTGTAGACACTTCTGCAAAACAAAGGGCCAAGAGGGTTAATGACCATACTGGAAGCAGCAAAAACAAAAGCACCCTAAACCTACCAGTGAATCTCCAAAGAGTAGAGAATCCAGGAGAAGTCCCGACTCTCATGAAAAGCAAAATTTTGGGCCTAATGCTTGGTGAAGGCCGCCCCTTTCCTTTCCTCCTTTTCTAGCTCCAGCACCAAGGGAGCACCGACATGAGGGCGGAAGTAATACCTGCCTTCGCTCGGGAGAACATGGGTGAAATAGTAGGAGTAGAGAAGCTCATTAATATCGAGATCCACCCCATGGAACTCGTTGAGCACTTGGATGGCGGTAATAATCCTCCAAGACGGCGGGTTCAGCTGGGAAGGGCAGATGTTGAAGTGTTCCGAGACTTTCCTCACTAGGGCCGATATCATACCCCTTACTCTGGCCTCGAAATAGCCTTCATACACGGCTATCTCATATCCTGGGCATTCAGAAGCCCTCTCATCCTTCCCAGGCAACCTCAAATTGACGCCTTCTCCGATGGAATGCTGTTGCCTCTAGTCCTCTAGGATCTCAGAGTTCACATTGGAGAAAGGACAGACCTTCATAAGCTCCAGACCCCAAGCGGATCGCAAGGGTTGTGGGTTGGCTTCAAGGATTTCTATGTCCTTGGAAGATCCCTCAGCCTCAATAGACGGGCTAGTCCTAATCAAGTTTCTCTTCCGGACGTGGGCACCGACGGAAGATGAGGCCACCAGAGAAAACTCATCGTCGGAACTAGTCATTTTTGGGTTCAAAAAGGTTTCGATCTTGGATCTAAAGATTGGTTGGGGAAAAAAAGACTTAAAGACTAAGGCTAATCTGAAACCCTAAGAGCCGATACCTGGAATTTATCATAAAAGAAGCGAAAAGAAGAAGGAAGAAGAGGATCTAACCTTAAAATCGCGGATGGAAAGCTTGATAAGGATTTCGGGAGCAAAGAATTTTAGCAGAGAAAGGAAGAAGATGAAGCTAAAATGCAAGAAAAAAACAAAGAAAAGGTTTAAAAGGAAAGAGAAGAAATTGAAATTAGCCGCACGCGTCCAATCATTGGCGCATATCCCGCGAAAGTAACAACTATTTTCTTTCTTCTCAAATCTTTGCAAATCTCCACCAATTGTTATAATCTCTTCCTCCGATCCTCACAAATTCAATGGCTGCGATTTTTTAACAAACCAACAACCCTTGAAAAGTGCTAACGGTTCACGAAATTCAAAATTCAAAGCCTTGAGGCCAGACGTCAAGAGACAGACGCAACCTCCTGCTGCAACGATACTCGTTATCTAATAGAATTCAAACTAAAAGCAAGCAAACGCTTGCAGAAAGTAGAACCGAGCGACTACTGGCTTCCTGCCTAAGCCACCTGGAAGACATGTTATTCCAAAGCTTCAGATCGAACCTGCGCAACAAGGGGCAAACTGTTGGGAGTAACTTAGGTCATGGGAATTCCCCAGGCTTAAATGGAGTACAGCAGTAAGACCTCAAAGCAGGGAAATGCCCAGAAGCAGAAAGCCAGAAGACGTTGCATAGCCGGAAGCCGGAAGTCAGACGACGTTGCATAACCGGAAGCCGAAAGCTAGTCGACCACCGCCTCACCTCTATTTTTATTATTTAACTTAGTAGATAATGACGTGCATTCTAGATATAGATGCATATATTTTACGGATAATCATGATATATCCGATTCTTGGAGGGATAATCATGAACTACATGTATAAATACAAAGCTTAAGGGCAAAACGTGGGGACACGAAACCCTAAGCCAAGAAATCAATACAACACCAATTCTCTTGCCAATATTGATCTAAAATCTTAGAACAAACCTCATCTCATCTTTGCTAAACATTCATCGACCTCCAGCTTCCGTAGTGCTACAAAGAACGACCAACATCACCCGTAACACTGGACATGTCGGGCCAAATCATGGGCACGTATTTCTCGTGCTTCACTTCTGCTAAGGGCTTTGTCCATCCTCTGGGGCCACCCTAGGCAGAGTTTTCGGGTCAAGACTTAGCGTTAGATTTATCATTCCTGGTGATCTTGGAGTTACCATGCCCCTTGGGATGATTTCTCTGCGCCAGTTGGGCTTGATAGGTTGGGTCCTCGTCCCATTTAATTTGGGCTCAGGCTTTAGAGAGTACGTCCTCCATGGTGTGGTAGGGATATTTGGTGAAGTCTTTATATAGGTCACCATCGTTCAGCAGCCCTTGCCTAAACGCTGAGATGGTTGTGGCGGCGATGCAGTTAGAAACTGATACCTTTACCTGGTTGAATCGGTGGAGATACTCCCTCAAGCTCTCGTCTGGGTGTTTCTTGATTTGATAATGATCATCAAAGTCACGTCTCAAAACCCGGCTGCTAGCGAACTGCTCGACAAAGCGATTCGTTAGCATGGTGAAGGCTTTGATGGAGTCGTTGGTTAGGTTGGAGTACCACAACAACACTAGACATGTGAGGGTTGCTCCAAATCCTTTGCACATACAGACTTCCAGGTACTCATGGCCGATGGGGGCGGTGAGCAGGCGTTGGCGATACTGCAAGATTTGTGTGTCTGGATCGGTTGTTGCGTCGTATAGGGTCGTGGTTGGTCAAGAGAATCTCTTGGGAACTTCGCCAAAAACGATAACGTCAACGAAGGGCGTATTTGCGTAGGAGTTGGGAGTGCTCCTGATAATCGGTGGAGCTACTCCCAGAAGGCGATTTATCATGTTCTCTATGGCTTCTAGCCTCCCCGTTAGCATGGATTCTACACCTAGGGCCTCGTTAGTTTTTATCTCGTAGGGCCGCTTTGATGGTGAGAGTCAGGGTTTCGGGTTAGCCTTGAGCTTGGAGTCTTGCACCTGAGCCTCCTTAACAACCTTTGGTGGCGCTTCGCCTAGGGTCTGCATCGACGGGACTTTCCTTTTGGACCTAGCACGTCTTTCGTCGTCTTCGCCGTCACCTTCGGGTGTATCAGCGTCAGTTTCCGCCGTCAAGGCTTTGAGAACCACATTCTCGTATTCTAACTCCTTTAGACGAGCTTCGTTCTCTCTCAGCTTCATCGCGATCAGCTCGTACTCTTGCAGCTTTGTCGCGATTTGCTCGTGCTCTTGAAGCTCCGCCGCGATCGCTGCGTCGTCGGCTGTCTCGGGTACTTCCTCCACGGTTTGAATCGCAACTACTTCCTCGGATGTATATTCGAGGTTTTTGCTACTTTTTGGTTCGGATGAACTGCCAAATTCGCTCATCTTTGACTCTTTGTTCTTGTTGAAATCTCCCCCCCTTCTAGCGCTAAACTAATTGGANGGGGGGGGGGGGGGGTTTGGTGATTCTTCGATGGAGAAGAAAAAGAAAAAATTATTGCTAAGGGTTTTAGGGTTTTGAGGAAAAGATGAATGAAAGATGAACAAAGAATTATGTAATAGATTCTTCTTTATTGATAAGAGAGACCGATTACAATATGTGTGTTTAGGTATCAAAGTCTCGGGGTCGGATCCCTGAATTAGGGTTCTTCCCTTTGTATTTATAGCTTTCGAATTAGAGTATTTCCATATTTTTTATGGATAACTTCTATATTCAATTCTATCTTACAATAAGGAATATTTCTCTAGATTCATTAAGGCATTTGTATTTATCTCTTAAGATCTTAGACCGACTGAGGGGATATCCGCCCTACCTCGTCTATGACCTCGGCTTGGCGGTAGTGTCCTTGGCTATGGCCTTAGTTAGCACCTACAACTAGGGGATTTTTTATGTATCCTTGGTCTAGACTATGGCCGGACTCTGAGGGAACAAAATTACCCCCAACAAATATACCAAAATCGGTTTCAAAATGCAATGATTTTTAAAAAAAAGAGTTATATCACTTGGATTGCTTAGACTTGATTATTATTTTAATTATTTATTAATTTCATTAAATTATAATTTTAAATTAATAGTGTTTGGGGTGTTTGGTGATTCTTCGATGGAGAAGAAAAAGAACAAGGAAGTTGTTAGTTTTTAGTGTTTTGAGAGAGAGATGAGCGAAAAAGATAAGAGTAATGTAAAGGACTCTTCTTTATTGAGTAATTAAAGAGGTTGAATAAATATGTGTGTGTGTGTGTCAAAGCTTTCTGATCCTTGAATTAGGGTTCTTCCCTTTGTATTTATAGTCATTGAATTAGAATATTTCCATATATTTTATGGATAACGTCTATATTCGAGCTTATCATAAAACAAGAATATTTTCCAAGATTCAATAAGGCATTTGTCCTTATCTCTTAAGATCTTAGACCGAATAAGGGGATATGTGCCCTACCTCGGCTACGGCCTCGACTTGGCGGTGGTGTCCTTGGCTCTGGCCTTGGATAGCACCTTCAACGAGGGGGTTTATCTATGTCTCCTTGGTCTAGGCTATGACTGGACTCTAAGGGAATAAAATTACCCCCAATAGTTGCCTCCACTCTTCATTTTCCACTTGTTTGGGATCTTGTCTAGGAATTTGAAGAGTAGATCTTGTCTTAAGAGATTTTGGTTCATACCTTAGTTTGGGATCTACTTTGCAAAAATAAAGAAATAGAGTACAGCTTCAACCATAGCTTGCCAGTTCTTCACTGCTACGGCTTCATCCTTGGTGATTCTCATTAGCGCTAGCGAGCCGCTTCTTTCAGATGAACTCTTGGGCTTCAACTTCACGGCTAATGTTTGAGCTTCTCTTTTCGCTTACAACCCATTATCGCTAGGGTTAAATAAGCGGGAAAGCGAAGAGTCTTGGTCATCTTCTCTCATCGCTCTTGTCACATCACGTCTCCCTCTTCTTCACCGCGTCTTCACGCTACCGGTGATTCTCAAATTCTGGTAAGCTTTCGTCTTCTGATTACTATTTCGTTTAGTGTAGAGTCACTGATTGCTGATTTAGGGACATCGCGATTTTCTTGAATGGTAGTTATGGATAGAAAAACTTCATTTGGGGCTCCTCCGTCTTCTGCTTTGGTCAAGGCCCTTGCGACTAAGGCCAAACTCCAAGAACTCGAGTCTCCTGCCATTAAATTTCCTCTGTCTTCTAGCTCTGGTGTCCCGGGAGGGTCCGAGACTCTTCCGCATCCGCCTTCAAAAAAACCTTGGATTAACCCAAGAGATGGCCCGTCGGACGGAGACGCTCTCCGGGAAGAGTTGTACTTGTACAACCTCTCGGAGATGATAGAGAAGCGACGCCATTTTTCTTAGGACCCTTATGCCAATATCATGCAGGTTCGCCTTTCTTCTGTCTTTATTGTGATGATGGTAATCTAGGACTGTCTTTACAACCGTCTTTTTGCAGCTTGCGACGACCATCTTTGTTCTTAAAGAACATAGCACCAGGGGTTCAGCTGAGGTTCCTGAGTCGAATCCTAAACAGAGAGCCTTGGATAAGGAGTTGGCTGAGGAGCGGAGGAAAACTGCAGAGGCTCTTAGGAAGCTCCAGGACACTATGCGCAAGGCTCAATATGCGGAGCAGCTTATGGCTGGAGAATATCGAGTCTAACTACCAACAGGAGACGTCTCAAGAGGCCAAGGAAGATGGGGTGGCTCCTCTTGACTATGTCGTGACCCTGCTGACCTTGCTTTCTAACCAGGAAACTGGAGCTAGTCCTTCCGGAGAAGCCCCTGAGCCATAGGTGGAGCGTGGAGTGTGACAGATTTTTTGTTGTTGCCCTTTCTTTTTGAAGCCATGGCTGTATGGCTTATAACTCTTTTTGTGAATATGAATTATCTCTTTTCTTTCTACCCTTTAATGCACAAACTTTCTTTTTAGTTCGTTTTCTGCAACAAATACATATAGACAACCATAAGCGTTAGTCAAAAGTGAGCTTTCGTGAGCTCGGTGGGCACAAGGCCTTTGTCCAGGGCTAGAGTCCTGATCAGCGGTACTAGCCCCTTCTTTTTTTGTGAGATGTTTGCTCAGTGGGCGCAAAGCCTCTGGGCACAAGGCCTGTTTGGACATTTAGTCCCTAGGTTGAAGCCTTATTGACACTGTGTGTCAGAGCTTTCTCTAACTTTATTGTTACCAATCGGTTTTAAGTTTTTCTATGAGTTGCGTTCTAGGATGGACAGAGGTGCACATATCCATTAGTTTTGCTAACTCATAGTTTTGATGCATTGCATCTAACACCATTAGGATCTAGTCCGCATTTCACAATGACTTTTCAACCATGGTTTTTAGGATCTCGTCCGCATTCCGCCATGGCCTTTCGACTATGGTTTTAGGATATGGTCCGCATTAGATGGACCATAGTTAGGAGCATGTTCGCATTCCGCCATGACCTTTCGGCCATGGATTTTAGGATCTCGTCCGCATTATATGGATTTTTTGGGCGCAAGGCTTTAGTTGGCATAAAGCCTTAGTAGATTCCTAAGGAGGTTTTCAAAGATAGTGTATATTTTTTTTTCCTCCAAAGGAAATCGTTTTTCTTTTCTTTTAAGAATGTATTTTAAGACCCGCAATTTATTTCATCAAAGAGTAGCGGGAGCTTTTATTACATAATTGAATTCTAAGAAAAACGATGGCCATCTCATGGCTGAGAAGAAGTGCAAAGGCTTACACCAAGGCCTCCTTACCTAGAAGCGGTATTTTTTTTAGGTGGAGGGCGTTCCAGCTGTTTGGTTGCTCTCTCCCATGCCTGTCTTGTAATCTGTAAGTTCCAGCATTTCATACCTCTACGATCTTGTAAGGTCCTTCCCAGGTTGGGACTAGCTTTCCAGTAGCTTTATCCTTGGTGTTATCAAACACTCTTCTTAGGACCCAGTCTCCTTTCTAGAAAGTTCGCGTTCTGACCTTTCTGTTGTAGCATCCCTTTTTTCCTCAGTTAAGTCTAGGTCTAAAGCCATCAGTTCATCATTGGTTTCTTCATTGTGGTAGAGAGTTCTAGTTGTTTTAACGCTTATCTCTACCAGAATGACTGCCTCAGTTGACCCTTAGGTCACGCCATTTTCTTCTTCTACTTCTGTGTCGAGAACCTCCTTAGCGATGGTCGAACATTGCAGCATTATCAAGGGGATATCAAGGCTTTCTGTAGCTTGCAACACAATCCAAGGTTGGCCAACGCGTCTGTCAGGCTGTTATCTTCTTGTGGTATTTGATGCAGTTTGCACTCCTCGAAGTCTGCTATGAGCTCCTTTGCCATCGTGAGATATTTTGCCATGGTGGCGTCTCTAGCTTGATAATCATCTTGGATCTAGTTGACGGTCAATTGCGAATCATTGTGGACTGCGATCTTTCGAGCTCCCGATTCCTTTGCTAATGCGAGCCTCGCTATGAGGGCCTTGTACTCAGCTTCGTTGTTGGTAGCTTTGAATTCGCATCGGACTTCCTGAGATGCTTTCTCGCCATGTGGTGAGGTCAATACGATTCCAAGGTCTTTTCCCCTAGCGTTGCTAGAGCCGTTCACGTGCAATATCCATTCTCCATCCAATCTTGTGGCTTAGAGATTTTGTACCTTCTCCTTCACTTACGGATCGATAGTGGGTGCGAATTCAGCTACAAAATCTGCCAGCGCCTGGGTTTTTATAGCGATGACTTGTCTGAAGACTGCATCGTACTCTCCCAGCTCTATGGCCCATTTATCTAACCTGCCTGACATTTCAGGCTTATGTAGGATAGCCTTGATGGGAGCTGAGGTTACTAATACGATCATGTGCTTGGAAGTAGGGCCTTAGTTTTCGGGCTTCTACAACCAAGGCCAAGGCCAATTTATCCAAGTGATTGTATCGTGTCTTGGCATCCAGAAGTGATTTGCTAATGTAGTAGACATGATGTTGGATGGCGGCTTCTTTCCACACGAGGATGCCGCTAACGGCGTGATCGGAGACGACGAGATATAGTAGCAGGGGCTCTTTTTCCTTGGGCTAAGATAGCAATGGTGGTGTGGATAAATAATCTTTAAGGGCCGCCAAGGCTTCTTTCCAGTTGTCATCCCATACGAACTTCTTTCCCTTTTTGAGGGCTTCGAAGAAGGGATGCAACTTGTCTGATAGCCTTGAGATGAACCTGCTAAGGGCCGCCATTTTTCCTGTTAGCTTCTGGATGTTCCTAGGAGTTTATGGTGTTGAGATCCCGTGGATCGCTCTTATTTTCTCCAGATTAGCCTCAATTCCCCGATGAGTGATGATATGTCCTAAGAACTGCCCGAAACTGACGCCAAAGGAGCAATTGGATGGGTTGTGCTTCATCTTGTATTTCCGGAGCATATCGAAGGCTTGGTGTAGGTGTAGAATGTGATCTTCTGGTAGTAAAGACTTTACTAGCATGTTATCGATGTACACCTCCATGGTTTGACCGATATATTCGGCAAACATCTGGTTGACCAGCCATTGGTAGGTTGACCCGGCGTTTTTGAGGCCAAAGGGAATGACTTTGTAGCAATAGATCCCTTGGGACGTCATGAACGTTGTTTTCTCTTGATCGTTGGGGTGCATCAAGATTTGATTGTACCCGCTGAAGGCATCCATGAAGCTCATGAGTTGGTGCCCTGCGGTGGCATCGACTAGCTTGTCGATGTGTGGAAGAGGGAAAGGATCCTTGGGACAAGCCTTGTTGAGGTATGTGAAGTCGATACAGACTCTCCATTTTCCATTCTTCTTCCTTATGACTACCACGTTGGCTAGCCATTTAGGATATCGCACCTCTCGTATGAATCCTTCTTCAAGGAGGTTGCTTACTTTCTTATTGACGATGGCGTCTCTTTCTGGAGTGAATTTCCTTCTTTTCTGCTTCACCAGTGGGTGGTCCAAGTTAACCATTAGTTTGTGTGAGATGATGTTAGGGTCGATCCCTAGCATGTCCGCATGCGACCATGCGAAGCAGTCTTGGTTAGATTGAAGGAAACCTATCAGCCTTTCCTTTAGGTCCAAGGAGAGACGTGAACCAATTACAGTTTCCTGGTGAAATCACCTTTGACCAAGGGGACTTCATCCATCTGTTCGATCTTTGGCTCTTCATCGTGGGTATTGGCCTTGGCCAAAACCGGTGTTGGAAGCGTTGGCGTGCTTTTGAGAGTAATCTCATAGCAGAACCTAGCATCTTGCAAGTCTCCTTTGATTTCCCTTACTCCCCAAGGGGTCGGAATTTCATGACTTGATGTAAGGTGCTAGGGACACCCTTCATCGCATGGATCTATGGTCTTCACATGATGGTGTTGTATGCCAATGGACAGTCTACGATGGCGAACCTAGTTCGTTGGTGGACTTTCTCCCCCCATACACAATAATGGTTTGGATTGTCTCTCCTCTAAAACTGACCAGGACGCTTTCTCTCCGTATGATGTCAAAGTTTGGAATCCCCATCTCCTTGGCGGCTCGTGCAAAAATAATATTGGTTGAGCTTCCGCTGTCGATAAAGACCTTTCTGACAATGCAGGAAGCCATGGTCAGGGATACAACCAAGGCGTCATGATGGGTAGGTTGTCCCTTATCGCCACAAAAAGGAGTGAAGCATACTCCTGCTTCTGTTGATGGTTCGCTCTTCGACTCCTTCGAAACACACAAGACTCTTAGTGGGGCGCGGGCCTCTAGCTTCGCCTGATCCTCGAACCCTCTTGAGATTGAGTTGATCACCCTAGTATGCTTAGGTGATTCTGGATTTGATTCATCCGAAGGCTCGGGATGACTAGGTCAGCGTTGCTGGGTTATCTCGGCACTCCTCTTGGTAATGAAGTCCTAGAGGAGTTCCTTTTCTAAGAGGTTTTTCATTTCCTGCCTTAGCAGAGCGCAATTCTTAGTTTGATGACCATAGTCTTGGTGAAAACCACACCATTCGGAGTTTCCTCCTTTGGTGTACGCGAAAGATCGTGGCTTAGGTGGCCACGTGAAGTCCTTGGCGAAACACCTTAGCTCTGCGATTACCTCTGCTGGGGTTGTGGTTAGTACATCTTCGATGGGATTGGGTAAAGTCACGTGCTCTTCCTTGTTGGCTATTGCCACGGACTTGGCCCACAGATTGGCGGGACTCTTACTGCTTCCTCCAGTTCTTGTTTGGCCTTAATTTTGGTATGCTTGTCTGTTAGGGACTTTATCTAGTTTGGGGACCTTAGGACTAGCCTTCGGAGCTACGTGAGCTTGATAGGCATGTTCCTCTTCCCACTTTATATGTGCCCGGGCCATAGAAAGGACGTTTTCCATCGTATGACAAGGATACTTAGTGAGGTCTTTGTAGAGGTCACCACTACCCAAAAACCCATGCCTGAAGGCTGAGATAGCGGTAGAGGCGATGTAGTTTGGCACTGATACCTTGGACTCGTTGAACCGTCGGACGTGCTCCCTCAGACTCTCGTCTTCTCTCTGTTTGATTCGATAGAGATTGTTAGAGTCCCGTCTCAGAGTACGGGTGCTGGCGAATTGCTCTATGAAGCAATCCGTTAGCACAACAAAAAAAGTCAATGGATTCGTTGGTTAGGTCGGGGTACCATAACAACGCTGAGCCTGTGAGGGTTGCTCCAAATCCTTTGCACATACAGACTTCCAAGTGTTCATGGCCAATAGAGACGCTGAGAATACATTGGCGGTATTGGGTTATGTGCATCTCTAGGTCGGAGGTTCCATCGTACAGGGCCATGGTTGGCCAAGGGAACTTCTTAGGAACTTCACTAAAAGCAATGAAATCGATAAACGGTGTGTCAGCGTAGGAATTAAGGGCGCTCTTGATGATTGGTAGAGCCACCCCTAGCAAGTGATTAATTATGTTCTCCATAGCTTCTAGCCTTCCCATAACCATGGCTTCCAGTCCATGGGCCTCTTTAGCGCTTCCTTCATGAGTTTTGCTAGGGTCGTTTTTATGGTAGGAGTCAGGGGTCTGAGTTAGACCTGAGCTTGGAGTTTGATATGCTCGTGTCTCCTTTCTGACTGTTATCGGTGTCTCATCCAGTGACTACAATGGTGGAACCTTCCTCTTGAACCTACACATCTCTCGTCGCTTTCGGTGCCCGCATCAGGTGTTTGAGCGCTTTTTTCTGCCGTCGAGGCTTTGAGAATCGCGTTCTCATCTTCCAACTCCTTCAGGCGAGCTTCGCTCTGATTCAGCTTCGTCGCGATCCGCTCGTACTCTTGGATTTTTGCCGTGACTGTCGCGTTGTCGGTGGTCTCGTGCGTTTTCTACACATATGCGGATCCAAGGATGTCGACGTTCTCTAGTTCGGATGAACTGTTAGCTTCGCGCATCTTCGTCTCTTTGTTCTTGTTGAAATCTCACCCTCCTTCTAGCGCCAAACATTTTGGGGGGGNTGGGGGGGGGGGGGGGTTGGTGATTCTTCGATGGAGAAGAACAAGAAAAAGGAAGTTGTTATCTTTTAAGGTTTTGAGAGAGAGATGAGCGGAAATGATAAGAGTAGTGTAAAGGACTCTTCTTTATTGAGGAATTAAAGAGGTCAAATACAATATGTGTGTTTGTGTCAAAGCGTTCGGATCCTTGAATTAGGGTTCTTCCCTTTGTATTTATAGCCTAAGCTAAGGTGAGAAGCCATGCAATGCCCTGGAGGACTTCTGCTAAAGCTAAGGATGCCTCCCTTCCTTGGACCCAGAGTGCCTATTGACAAAGGACGGATCTACACCAGGGGGTCATGTCTAGTATCCCCATGGTAGATAAGATCAGACCAGATTATAAACAACAGGGCCAAAGATCAGAGAGAGACGCCTAAGGGGGAGACTCACCCATAACCTGGAGAAGACTCGAGTCCTTCTATTGCCATGGCGGCAATAGACCCCGAAGAGTCCAAGGGGACACAAGTCCGTCCATTGTGGTTGTTCTGGCCGCGATGGTCCAGGATGGCCAGGCGACCGTACTAAGGGTTCCATCGTCTTCTGACCATGGTCTTTGGTGTTGATGCGGCTCATCTTTAACGTGGAGAGCCATCTTCACTCCATTAGTCCTCGTCATGGATAGCCTTGGCAACGTTAAATCAAAAGGAAGCACCAAGGATGTCCAACACGACAGGAGGAGATCACCAAGGTGGAATTCCATTCGGATAGCCATGGCAGTAGCCTAGGCAATGGTCCGCCGTTGTTCCCTAACTCGATGGAAGATCTCGAAGGTCGTTACTCTATCATCACATGCGTTGAGCACCTTCAGGCCAATTCCAAAGCACCATGGAGAAGTCCACGTGAAGCGATGGTCTTGTCTCCTTATCCTGACATGATCCTCACCCTTGGACGATGGAGGAAATCCAGAGGCGGCCCCTGAATTTAGGGAAGTCCAAAAGACTCCCAAGCAATTATGAAGTCGATCCTTTGATGATCTCATCTCGGACCTACAAGCTAGAAGGGAGAACGGTCAGGCTGCATGTCCACAAAAACGGATGACGAGACATTAAAAGCCATACTTTAGCGATTTCTACAAGATTGTCAAAGAGATCAGATGGCTAAGGCACAACGATTCGCCACGGAGATCAGGGAAAAGCGTTACCTTAGCACCGGGAGTTGAAGTGACAGAGATGTGAACGACATAAACCTTTAGAGATCTGTAGAATCAAAGGAGAAATTGTTAGAAACGCTTAATTAAAGATCTATGGAAAAGATCATCAGCGGTGAAATCCCTAAGTTAAAATCGAAGATCTACTGCCATCGCCTCGACGCAATCGCTACTAAGGGTAAAAGAAAGCCAGATCTACCGAGAATATGTTAAAAACTTACCGGAAAAAACAGAGAAAGTGGTGGCCTCTCGAGAGAAAACCCTAATCTGACTTGGAGGAGGCAAGCGAAAAAGTAAAATGACCATGACTCATCACTTTCCGGCCTATTTAACCTTAGCGGTAATGGGCCGAAGAAAAAAAGAGAAGCCCAAACCACACCATGGAGTTTAAGTCCAATAGTTCATCTAAAAGATGCAGTCCACTAAACGTTAATGAGACTCACCAAGGATGAAACCATAACAGCGAGAACCATGGCGGAAGCTACTCTTATTTCTTTATTTTTACAAAGTCGATCCTAAACTAAGGTATGAACCGAAATCTCTTAAGACATGATCTACTCTTCAAATTCCACACGTAGAAAATGAAGAGTGGGGGCAACTGTTGGGGTAATTTTATTCCCTTAAAGTCCGGCCATAGCCTAGACCAAGGAGACATAAACAAACCCCCTAGTTATAGGTGCACACCGAGGTCATAGCCAAGGACACCACCGCCAAGCCGAGGTCATAGCCGATGTAGGGCGGATATCCCCTTAGTTGGTCTAAGATCTTAAGAGAGAAGGGCAAATGCTTTAATGAATCTAGAGAAATATTTCTTATTGTAAGATAGATTCGAATATAGAAGTTATCCATAAAATATATGGAAATATTCTAATTTCAAGGCTATAAATACAAAGAGAAGAACCTTAATTCAATGATTTGACCCCGAGACTTTGATAAACACATACACTTGTAATCGACATCTATTATTCATCAATACAAAAGAGTCTTTTACATTACTTCTGTCTCTTTCGCTCATTTTTTCCTCAAAACCCTAAAAAACACTGAGTAACTCTGTTCTTGTTCTTTTCCGTCGAAGAATCACAAAAAAAACCCCAAACAACATCTACGTGGATCAAATTCTAGTTATAAATTAAAAAAATATATATGAGAGACTTTGTGAGTCTCAAACAACGTTGATGCTCTTAATGCTGACTATGACTTAATAATTGATAGGAGCCAGACAGAAAAAGAAGATGATGCATCGCGATCACTCATCCATGACTTCTGATGGAAAATATGTTTATTAATTTATTTATATTATATTATATATTAAATATACATATTCGCGCGATCAAGCTACTACGTCACAGATATATCCTATCAATCATTTGAATTTCTTATCTACAAACTCACTTTGATGTCATCACATTATCCACCAAGTCTAAGATGTTTCAAACGTCGATTGGTTTTTAGTATCTTTGTAAATAACTAGAGATAAGAAGATTACGTTATTTTGTTAACTTCGTACTTATTATCTCTGAACTAAAACCAGCCAAATTTGAGAGTAAAACCAAACTTATTTTGTTCCACATCGGTTTGGTGTCTAGTCGAGAATATTGTGAATTATATTCGATGGTCTTATACAGTTTGAGATTTTAAGAGTTACGGAATTTTATGTTATTTAAAGAATAGGAAAATTTAGTTAGCAATAAATATTCTATTCAGTAGAAGAAAACATACAGAATCTCCACGAAAACTCATATTAGCAACGCCGATTTGAACTAGGGATGGTACAAGTAGCACTAGTGCGGGGTGAATTTGAACTTTGAAAATGTTCGAATTTTGCAGCCAAATGGGCATGATTGTGTTGGTTGCGGACACTACAGCGTGTTAACCGCTACGAGTTTACGAGTTACAAATAGATTGCAAAACAATTCTTTTTTTCTGAAATCTCTCGGTTTCTCCGGAAAATAAACTCTTAATAATGCTTAGGAGAACATCTCCAAGACTCGAGTATCAATATCTTCTTCTTCCACTGGAGCTAGTAGAAACGAGACTGTTACAATTGTGAAAGTGAGCTCTACATATTTAAAAAAGTTCAATCTTTTTCACAATTTTGAGAAAATGTTCTAAAATAATTTTCTCATGGATCTGAATTTTTCTTTAAACAAGTCTTAATAAAAACTGTCTTGAGTTTTAGATAAAATTTGCGAATGTAAGAATGCTTACAAAGTTTCACAATAACATCTTTAGAGTTTTATTTTGAATAAATATTGTTTCAAATTTAGTTATTTTATATTCTAAATACATAGTTTTACTCATTAAAGATTCTAAGAATGTGCAAAACAGAGATAACTACAGAATATTTAGCTATAAAAGAAGATACACATAATGCATTCTATGAGTTTATTGGTAATTGAGAAAATGAAATACCTTTTCGTTGCCGCTGGAAATCCATCGGGACGATTCCCGATAATACAAATTTAGAGTCTGAAAAAATATAGCGGTTTAGGGGTAATTTTCATCGGGAATTATCGATGGACTTTTTTCCGTCGGGAGATATCCTATTTTTTTGTAGTGAATAACTATGTACAACCTAACATCGCAATTAATATAAGCAAGACCTGTTATTAATTTATATAAAAGTTATATAGAAATTTACTAGATTGTTTCATCATTTCACAAAGACTTTGGTTAAAGTTGTAGCTTTAGCAATATCACCATATGTTACTCTCAACATATGTGATAAATCGACGAGTGTGATTGCAAAATACTGGTGGAGTACGAACCCTCCACGTAGGGGTATCGTAGGGCTACATGGAACAAATTTTGTACTTCCGAAACAAAAAGTTGTGTGGGTTTCAAGACCTCTATGAGTTTAATTTGGCTCTTTTGACTAAACAGTTCTGACGTCTCCTACGATACCAACAATCTCTCTTAGCACGGTTCCTTAGATTTGGCATGCTTGAAGGAGTTAGCCAAACTTCCTCTTACCGGAGCCAATGAAAGATCTATTCTCCATTTCTCCTCCTTTATAGAGAGAGCTACTTCACAATTATTCTTTTCGTAAGGATGTCTCTTAGACTTAACTGCCATGGAGAAGTCTTATCAAATTTCATCATACCTTAACCAAAAAAAAAATCATTTCCACACTATCCCTGAATAGAAGAGAGACAACTTTCACCAACTTCTTTCTTCATGAAAACCATGAGAAGTGACCTTCTCCCGGTTTTCAAAATGGGGAAAATTACCAGCTTCATAATTGTTTGTTATCTTGTGTGAAGGCTTACACGAGGCTGGTAGATGCGACGGTTCTCACCTAAATGAGTATCGCAGTTTTGAATGGTGTTTCAACGCCACAAATCAAGATGATTAAGATGACTATTCTATCGTCATTTGAAGAATCAGATGTACGTGTTGAGTCTTTTTTTAAATTGAATCGCAAGTAGTAGTTTCAATATTTTGCATGATGCGTTATCAAACTTGTATAATTTTATATCAAAGTTGTTGGATGGTGTTCTTTGAATGCTTTGTATTTAAATCGACCTATTGATGGTTTCTCCGTTGCTTTTGGTTTTGTATTCAATTGAAATTATTATGGATGAAAAAAGTTGTACAAGAAAATCAAAAAATGTATTATTTTATTCATCTTTGTTCTTATACTGTGCCTCTATATAATGGTCACCAATTAGATATTAATTTTCATAATGCATCCAAGATAGATCTGCATACTTGCATGCATGGAGTGTAAATTTATATTGAAAAAATTCGAACATGTATATATAATTGTTGCTAGGAACACTCCAATGGAGATCTGTGAAACACTTGAAGATGAAAGCATCTCTCAATCCGTCGGCAAGCAGTATTGGAACAACATTCTTTCTCTTACATTATTTGGTCGAAATTTCGAATTAAATCGTTTCTATACAAGTTCTAATATCCATAACCGGGAGCTACGCTTAGCAGCTTAGGTTTAAT
Organism: Anastatica hierochuntica; assembly: GCA_900406275.1. Taxonomy (NCBI): domain Eukaryota; kingdom Viridiplantae; phylum Streptophyta; class Magnoliopsida; order Brassicales; family Brassicaceae; genus Anastatica; species Anastatica hierochuntica. Next base: position 14,776 of record OVAN01001862.1, on the reverse strand, counting down.
GTCTCTTCAGTTGTGAATCTGACAAAACACAAAAGCATTTGTTTTCACGTGCCCTTTATACGTTTATGATATGTACGTGCCCAAAACGCAAGTAAAAGTTCCAGCATATAGTATTATTATCGTTATCTATTTCTAAAATTAATCTTATCTCTAATCTTGAAGTTTTTTTTCTATATCAAATGTCATTTAAATATTTTTAAACCAAAAAAAATGTCATTTAAATATCTATAGGTGATCATCTTCTCAAGAAAAAGTATATATTTGCAACAAAACATATATGCATGCGAATGTTGATGCATGCATGATAGTACTAATTAAACATATATAGCTGAAGAAAATACACATTAGTTTCTGCAACTGTTAATTTATTTTTTTATGTATGCATCATCAACTTTTACAATGTATTAACATCTATAATTTATAACATTAAGAGAAAAAAAAGTCAACCTATTGTTGTAATTTCTATACGTTGCCTCACCCTCTCCAATCTATCATAAATTTAATCTCACTCGTTCTAATTAATAATCAGACCGTAATTAAATCCCCTATGCCCCAAATTACTCAAACCGTATACACATATTTTCAAAATATATATATATTCTAATATCTTTATTTTCTAAAATTTTAACCGTACCAATTCAAACCGGTTAATTGGTACGACGTTCTGCTTTCTCCCAAAACCCCACTTTGCAGCTGCATTAATGGTGGCGCCGCCATTAAACAATCTCCAACGCCGCCGTTAAATCTCTTGCAAGACGGTGGCGACGACGAAGATCCAATACCCGGATCTTGATTCAGACTTGTCATCATCATCGTCGGCGGAAATAATTGTTCCGGCTTCAACCCAGAGGACGAAGCGAGGATGTGATTCGTTGAGTAAGTTCCTCCACCGTCATACATAGCCGCCGGGTCATTGTTATCGGAAAAAATCATCGGGAAAAAATTCGTTCTTGAAACTGTCGGAGGAATGTGCTGACGGTAGAGATCATCGCTGATCATCATGTCATGATCATCATCATCCAGATGATGATGATGATGTCGAGATGATGTTGTATTATTGTTTTTCTTGTAGATTCGGCATAAAACCCAATCATCAAGCTACAGAGTAACAATTTTAAAAAAAAAATCAAAATCAAAATAAGCCAATCAAATAAAATAAAATTTGTGATTTGTGATTTTTTTAATTGTTAATAAGAAGTAGTTACCCTGAGAGAGTTTTTCTTGTTGGCGAAGTTATATGGATGAGAGGGTTTATTGTGATAATCAGTTAATCGATATTCATGCATAATCCAATCTGATTTAACTCCTTTTGGTGGTTTACCACCGTAGAACACTAGCGCTTTCTTTACTCCTACCTTCTTTTTCCCTCCACCTCCGCCGCAGCCGCCGGTTGAAATCACCGGTTTATCTGTCCCCGTCGCTTTCCAATAACCTGAAGTCGCGGCTCTGTTCGGTCTCGCTCCGTTCGGATATTTCCGATCTCGTGGACTGAAAAAATACCATTCTTGTTCTCCAAACGAAGCTTTCGCTGTCAAACAATATAAATCTCAGAAAAAAATTTACACAGATCAGAAATTTTAATTTTTGTTTTCCTGGATCCGTTAGTTTTACCGGGAAGTTCCCATGGATCGAATTTGTAAAGATCGACGTCGGCGATGATCTCAACAGGTAAAGGAACAGAATCGGCTTTGCGTTTTAGGTAGTGAACTACGAGTTCTTCGTCGGTTGGATGAAATCGGAATCCAGGAGGAAGGTTAGGCTGCGGCGGTGGCGGTGGCCTTGTCTGTAGACAACCTGAAGAATCTGTAACCTCCATAGATTACGGTCTGAATGATCGGAGAGAATTTTATTTTAGGGGTGTGGGGGAGACCTTAAGACACTTGAGATAGTTGGCGTTAGCAATCTTTCTATTTTAAAATGGAGAATCAAATGGTTTCTATCTATTGGAATCTTTTAGTGCGTACGTACACCTTGTATATTTATAAATATTTCGAAGAAATTACAAACTTATAATTATTTTTAAAACTTCAAACATATATATATATATATATAATATTAAATCTAATGTCATTAAATATATATATAAGATTTTAGTTACACATCAAATAAATTCACGGTTATGAGCGATCATAACTTATTAACTACGTGGCGTTCTAAATCAATAGTTTGTTACATTTTAACCTACTGCAGAGATCTATTACAGTTTATAGGTATGCTATAAAGAAGGATAAAAAAGGTTCTTTAAGAAAATGTTATCCTCTGATCCTTTTCAAAACTACTGTGTTACTAAATATTAAATAGTTATATTATTTATCTACTCTTTTCTAAATTTTAACACGAAAAATTTGTTTGAATAAAAATCAATTAGATGATTTAGATCTAAATTATCAAAGCGATTGCCGATTGGATTAATTAATGTGTGCCCCTAAAATAATATAAAGGGTTTAGTTAGATATTTCTATCATTAGATGGAGAGTATCTAATCTATTAAAATATAGTTATATTTTTTATCTACTTAAAAAAGTTGTCTTTAAATTTGGACATATTCACAATTATTAGAAATAGTTATAACAATCATTATTATTTGATCAACAAGACAATATAATTGCTAATCCCATGTTATATTCTCTACTCCTATGCACAACTAAATTATATAGAATTACTAGTTGTTGGTCTGTGCTTTGCACGGACATAGTCTGTTTTCGGAAACTTAATTCAAACAATCGAGTATTTTTGTAGTTGCATGTTTTTGAAGTATATTTTCTTGCTTTGCGCTGTCATGTAACTTAGTTCTAACAATTGGGTATTTTTGTTCATTATTGAAACAATGACGTTAACTGACGGATTATACTATTTGACTTTATATTTGATATTTGACACACTTTTTCGACTTTTCGGTTTGGAAAGTGATGCATGTTAGATATAGGTTTGACAGTGTCGAAGAAGCCAAAAGGGAGTAGCTATTTATACAAATAGATATTTTAGGGTTTAAAGATCATCGTATTTTAAAAAAAATAAAGAGATAAAGACTAAATAAAAGATAAACACCGAGAATATTGCAAACGTAGATTTTCGGGGCGTAGCCAACTTTTGATTGGCCGGAAAATAAAACATTTTTCTTAGAGATAACTACATAATTTTGTGAATGGGTAAAACGGTCCAAATTCGATTGGTGGAGAAAAATGGACGGATACGAAGACGCCACACAAGAAAATAAAAAACGCTCGCATCAGACCGTGCCACGTCACTTGTGCCGGTTTTGACACCTTTTTTGTTATTTTCTAACGAATATTCTATCGACGCCACGTCACCAACAACCTCTATATGAGTGCCACCTCAGTTTTTGACTTCGTATTTAATAATAATATAGATATAGATGTTATTATTATTAATCAGCTTATACGTTATCTATGTATCAATATTTATATAGTTAACATGATTGCTTACATATATTGTTAAATATATAATAATATTCAATACAAGATTATAGATTGAATCATATATTATTGGTTTTGTACTAAATCAGTTTTGATATATTTATACTATAATATATATAAAAATTATATTATTTTAGTGCAAATGCACATGTGTAAGTTAGATTTAGGCGTTCGTGATGTTGTTCGGGTCGGATTCGGATCCCGAACTCCAGTCCTATATATAGGATCTATTCTGGTTTTTGAAAAGTTTGGTTTGGGTTTTTCGGGTCGGTCAGATTTTATAAAAATATTAAAACTCGGATAGATCCAATAATTTTTCAGGTTCGGCTATTTTCGGGTTTTACAGATTCGGGTTCGGTTTTTCTTCAAATTTCTCCAATTTTCGAATACTTCGAGTTTTGTTTCTGATTTTTCGGTTGTTTCAGGATTTGGGTTCGAGATTTTAGGATTAACATAGGCAAGTATATGGATATAAAGGTATAAGAGTAAGGATGTATGTATATGTGTGTGTGCAAAAGTTCAAGCAACTATATAGTACTTCGAGTTTTGAGTTCGGTTCGAGTAAAACCTGAAACTCGAAAATACTTGAACATCTTGAACTTTTTCACATGTTTTTCTGGTTTGATTCAGAGTAAAGATTTTGTTTAAAAAAATGTAAAGAGCTAATATTCTTCTTATAAAAATTTTCCAATACCAAGTTAAAAAAATATCCAAAAAATATTATTAACTCGTATAAACAAAAAATGCTTTATGATAAAACTTAATACAATATAGAGAAATAAAATTATGTTTATTAAACATATAATATTTTCATTTAATAAACTTAATTTTATCACATATAAACATTCCTAAATAAAAAATTTGAAAATAATTACAATAAGTAAAAATAGTATACAAAATAATATATTTCCGGCATGAATACATGGCCATTAAGACAGATATGAGTAAGGCTTATGACCGGGTTGGATGGTCTTTTTTGGAAACGGTAATGCAGAAGTTAGGCTTTGACCCTGTGTGGATTTCTTGGTTAATGTGGTGCGTACGATTTGTGTCTTATAGAGTTCTTTTTAATGGTCGGCCAACGGAGAGCATTATTCCCCAAAGAGGATTAAGACAGGGGCGATCCACTTTCACCGTATCTTTTCATTTTGTGTACGGAAGTTCTAATTGCGAATATTAAACGCAAGGAGATGGACAAGGTTTTAACTGGAGTGAAGATTGCTCAACAGAGTCCAGCGATCTCACACCTTCTTTTTGCTGATGATAGTCTTTTTTTCTGTAAAGCGGAGGATTCACAATGTCAGGCTATTTTGAATGTCCTACAGGATTATGGGGTGGCATCTGGGCAAGTAATTAACTTTGATAAATCGTCAGTTGTTTTCGGTCGGAATGTTCCGGAACAGGCTAAAGTTTTAATGAAGGCTAAACTAGGTATTTCAGCGGAAGGAGGCATGGGTAACTATTTGGGAATCCCGGAAAGCTTGGGCGGGCCGAAAAGTCAGATCTTCAATTTTGTCAAGGAACGATTGGGTGCAAAAGTTAATGGGTGGTCGTCCAAGTTTCTTTCAAAAGGAGGCAAGGAAATTCTGATAAAATTTGTTGCTCTCGCTCCCCAACTATGTCATGTCATGTTTTAAGCTTCCTCAAGGATTGATTTCGCAGCTATCGTCTGCGATTGCAAATTTTTGGAGGAGTTCCAATGGATGTAACCGCGGTCTCCATTGGCTTGCATGGGACAAATTATGTATTCCAAAAGAGGCAGGAGGCTTAGGCTTCAAGTCTCTCGAGGATTTTAACACGGCCTTGTTGGCCAAACAGTATTGGCGACTAATTCAGTTTCCAGGCTCGTTCGTGGTTAGAGTTTTAAGGGGGCGATATTTCAGGAAGGTTCATCTTTTAAACGCTAAAAAGCCACATTTACCCTCTTACGGTTGGAGGAGTATTTATTCCTCGAAAGAATTGTTACAAAAAGGTGTTCGGATAAGGATTGGCTCTGGAATTAATACATATGTGTGGCATGACCCATAGTTACCAGATGAAGTGCCAGACCAGCGAGAGGCCGAGGTCGGGTGTGGCATCCTCGGCTACAAGTCCAACATTTAATTGATCCTCTCACCCGGGAGTGGCATTTGTCAATTTTACAGGAATTTATGGATCCCGAAGATATTGGGCTTATACGTGGTATTCAACCAAGCCGGACCACAACTACTGATGGTTTAATTTGGCATTACACGAAATCAGGACAATACACGGCAAAGTCGGGGTATAAACTTTTGAATTTGGAGGCGATAAATCGGATAAATAACCATGGTTGGGGACCGGGCTTGGAGGCTTTGAAAGCTTTTTCTTGGACGGTAAATTGTCCACTGAAGATACAACATTTCCTTTGGCAAATTCTTACTGGGAGTTTGGCGGTAACGACTGAACTAAGTGGGCGGGGGATCCCTTGTGACACAGTGTGTAAACGTTGTGGTCTTGTTGAGGAGACCATCAATCATGTTTTCTTTGGGTGTGAAGCCCTTGGGAATATCTGGAATTTTAGTCGTAACCCAGCAAATCATGAGGAGTTTCCAACCGGTTCAATTTTTTTTAATATGGACTATCTTTTCTGGCGGAACCCTCGACGTCTCCAGGAAAACGTTGGTGTTCTTTTCCCATGGGTCTTATGGTTGATTTGGAAGGCGAGAAATCAAAAGGTATTCCAAGGTATCCATATAGAAGTTGTGGAATTACTGAAAAAAAATAATAATATATAATTAAACTATGCATAATAAAAATATTATGAAAAGTTTGGTTCGGGTTTTTTGAGTCGGGTTGGATTTTATAAAATATTAAAACTCTGATATATCCAATACTTTTTTGGGTTCACCTATTCTTGGGTTTTACGGATTTAGGTTCAGTTTTTCTTCATATTTCTCCAATTTTCGGATACTTCAGGTTTTTTTTCTGATTTTTCGGTTGTTTCATGATTTGGGTTCGGGATTTTAGGATTAACAAAGGTAAGTATATGGATTCAAAGGTATAAGGGTAAAGATGTATGTATATGTGTGTGCAAAAATTCAGGCAACTATATTCTACTTCGAGTTTCGAGTTCGTTTCGAGTAAAACCTAAAACTCAAAAAGACTTGAACATGGAACCCGCTTGGATTTTTTCACATTTTTTCCTGGTTTGGTTCGGAGTAAAGATTTTGTTGTTTAAAAAATAAAATGTAAAAAGCTAATATCATTCTTATAAAAAATTTCCAATACCAAATTGTTTTAAAAAATAATATCCAAAAAATGTTATTAACTCGTATAAACAAGAAATATTTATTATAAAACTTAATACAATATAAAGAAATAAAATTATGTTTGTTGAATACATAATATTTTTAATTAATTAACTTAATTTATCACATATAAAAATTTTCCAAATAAAAAAATTTGAAAATAACAATAATAAGTAAAAATAGTATACGAGCGGCACAAGTGGTATAGTAGTTACCACCTCTGTTGGCCAAGCTCACTTACCTGGGTTCGAACCTGGGGTGATGCCCTTTTAAGGGAACTACTAAGCCACTAGGCTGATGACAAAAAATAAAATAAAAATAGTATACAAAATAATATATAACTAAAAATATGCATAATAAAAATGTATTTGCGCGGAATCAACTCTAGTAACATTTACAACTTCAATAACTAATGCTATCTGTTGTGACAAAAAATAATATATGTACTTAGTGATTGGAATTTATAGTTTCTTTTTTGTTAAAATTGGAATTTATACTTTATCATACATTTGATATAGAACTCAGTTCATTGTTTCATCGATTTATGTTTGTTTAACCTTTAAATGTATTGTTAATCTTATATATATTATTAATTATTGTGATAGTTTTTTATCTAATAATCAATGATTTAAAGGCTTTAATACTTGATTGAGGTTAGATAAAAATTTCAATCATTTTAGATTATTCAATATTAAACTTGTCGAAAGTTATGAATTATTGCATGTAGATTGTTCTTTAGATCTCAACGAAAAAAATTTGTTCATTGTAAATATCATGCACACAAACCATACAAACCATTTCCATTTTATAAGTCTTTCAAAATTTTTGATTTTATTCCATTTTATAAGTTTTCTTTAAATATCTAAGTAAATCTTTAGTTTATTTATTTAAATAATAACAAAAAAAATTTCTTATTGGTTGGATGATTATTGTTTAGATATACATAATTTTTTCTAAAACAAAAAGACAAATTTTTTAAATTTCTCATTTTATCTCAAAAGACTTATATAATAGAACATAGAGAGAATGTTATAAGGAGAACTATATCAAAAAGTGGTTGATTGATTTATCATTATTTTGATAAAAATTAGATTAAATATCAGTGATATAATAGATGAGAAAAAATTATTTCAATATTACTCAAAAAGCTTATAGTTTAGTTATAACTAGATGTTTATCCACATTTTGTGCGGAAAAATTACGAAATATTTTAATATTTATAAAATACTAGATTTTGATTTGCACCAAGCGTGGGATTATAGTATAAAAGAATTGGTTTCTAAATAATAAAAGTGTACAAATATGTAATTCAGAAAAAAAGAAAATAGTGGTAGTTGATATTACAATATTTTTAAAGTGGTTCATTTAAACATATTATGTTTAAAAAGTTTTGGATAAATAATGTAATATTAAAATTGTGTATGTTTTGATAAATTATGAAATTTAAGACATGGATGGTAAATGAAATAGTATTGATTGTTTTTGTACAACTTTGAATAATTGAAATGGAAGTACTCTAATTGCTGTCAACAGACTAATTTTTTGAAATAGTATTCAAATTGTTAATTTTTGAAAATTTTAATTGAAAACAAATTGAGAACAGAAACACTAAATGGATCGGTTATAATTTAGTTATAATCCAAAAAATCAAAACCAAGCAACATAAAAATTGTATCTTTAACTCAATTCAAACCATTTTTACCCTAAAAAATTAATTACTATTCGGTCGTATTTCTTTTATTTTTTTGTAAACATATTATATTTTTATTGAAATATTGTTAACTGAGATCTTTTAAAATTTTACTCTATTTCTATTTTACCAAATTTGATTGAAAGCCGATTGAGAAGCAAAACACTAAACGATTCGGTTCTGGTTTAATTATTATCCAAAAAACACAAAACCAAGCAATGAAAAAATACTTATGTTACACTTTTTGAGCCAAAAAGTGATTGATTATTATTTTGTTCAATTTTTTCAAATCCAATATGTCCAAAATATGACAATATATGCTTTCAAGGTGAACATGAGAGTTCTGTTTTAAATTTTAAATTATTTGCTCTTTTAAGCTCTCAAATTCGATGTGGGACAAAACAATACAACACTTTTAAAAAATAATTTTTTTCATATCGGGCTTAAAAAATTGGACTAAAAAATTAACAATTTAAATTTTTTTTCTTACCTACAAAAAAATTTAAAAATTTAAATTTTTAAACGACATATTACATTGAGCTTAAAAGAGTAACAATTTAAATACTTTAATTTTTTATGAAATTTTTGATTTTTTTTGTTTCAATATTCAAACCAAATCTTTTTTTAAATTGTTATTTTCATTTTTCTTAAAGAGCAACCTGAATAAATGTTACAAATCGAAATCTTTATAAATTTTAATTTTTTAGTTTTTTAAAGATCGATTGAATAAAACCCAATGAAAACCGAAATACTTGAAAATTCAGTTTCTATCATGAAAAATCAAAACCAAACAATAAAAAATTACTGAACCTTAAAAATATTTATAATTATGTTCGATTTCTTAAAATTGAACATATTTTAAATGTGAAAAAGATGTTTTGTAAGTAAACATGCGAAGTCTATCTTGTACAGTAAATTTATTGATCTTTAAAACCCTCACAATCGATGTGGGACAAAACAATACATCACCTTAAATACTTTTTGTGTTTCATCCATATCTTTATATTATTATTTGGGAAGTACATTTAGGAGAATAAATTTAAGTTTGTAAAAATTACATAAAATGCCATTAGAAAAAATATATATAAAATTCGTTGAGTATTTCAAATGTTTCTTTAAAATATTATTAAATCTATAATTAAACCAAGAAAAATAAATAATGTAACTGATATCTTATCAATATTCTCTTAATATATTTTTCTTTTAAATCCATCAAAAAATGTTATTTTATAAATAAGTAAATGAATCTTAAAAATTGTTTAATCTCTTACAATTATTGTTTTTAAAATAATCTAAAATAAATTGTATTTAAACTAAAAATACTTTAGTTATATAATTTTAATATATAATTAATTATTTAAAACGTAATTAAAATATCAAATAGCTTTTGCTTTCGTAATATATAAAAAGTAAAAAATATTAAATTAATATGAACACAAAACATAATAGTCTTTAAGACCATGTTAAACGTAATTGTTTCTAAAACATACTTTAGTTAAATACTATAGTTTTCTTTAGTGTATTGTTATATTGAAATTTTTTTTAAAAGAAAAATATGATTGAATCTATAACAGATTAATTGAGAAAAAGTTAATTGTAAAAGTGAAGTATTACTTAGTTCACCAATAAATATTTTAACTAATACCAAAAATATTTCATCCTAACTAAAAAGTACCAATTTAAATTATGAAATTAAATGTTATTTTAATTTAACTTTATTTTAAAATATTAATAAAATATGACTCCGCGTATAACGTCGGTCAAATCCTAGTTGGACTTACAAAATTTGGTTTCACAGAGTAATAAGTTAAAAACATAATTGTTTTTGAATTTTTTTATTGAAATCTTCAAACCAAATCTTTTTAAAAAATTCTTTTTCCATTTTTATTTATTTTTATTAAAGAGTAGCCTGAATTATTTTTATTGTTTACAAAAACCTTTATATTTTTCTATCAAAATGTTACAAATCAAAATTTTTATAAATTTTAATCTTTTTAAGTTTTTATAAAATTAAATGAATAGAACTGAATGAGAACTAAAACATTTAACGATTCACTTTATCTTCAGTATTAATCTCGAAAATCAAAACCAAACAATATAAAATTCTTACTGTTAACTCATTTCATACAATTTTTTGAATCTTAAAAATATTTACACTTATGTTTGATTTCTTAAAAATTGAACATATCTGAAATGTGACAAAAGATATTTTGTAAGTTAACATATGAAGTCTATCTTATACTTTAAGTTTATTGCTCCTTTAAAGTCTCACAATCTATGTGGGTAAAAACAATAAACAATTTTCAATACTTTTAGTGTTTCATCCATATTGGACTTTAAAAATTGGGCTTAGAAGAATAACAATTTAAATATATTGATTTTTTGTAAAACTTTTATGTTTTTTTATTGAAATATAAAAATGAATCTTTAATTTTTTAATTTTAGTTTTGTATTAAAAATCAACTTGAATTTTTTTTTATTGTTGATGCAAATTTTTATATTTTCTATCGAAATGCTACAAACTGAAATCTTTATAAGTTTTAATCTTTTTAAATTTTTTTGCAAATTTAATTGAATATCAATTGAGAACCAAAAGACTAAATCGTTTGGTTTTGATTTAGTTATAATCCAAAAAAGTCAAAACCAAAAATACATATGTTTAACTCAATTGAAACTATTTTTGAACCTCAAAAAATTAAACACTATTCAGTTATGTTTCTTAAAACCGAACATATCCGAAATTTAACAATAGATGTTTTTTAAATAAAAAATAAGAGATCTATTTTATGCTATAAATTTGTTGCCCTTGAACACTCTCACAACTGATATAGGAAAAGGTAACACACCACTTTAAAAACTATGAAAACCAAAATTGAGTTTAAAAGAGTAAGATTTTAATTTTTCTATTGTTTGCGATTTTTTTGTCAAAATATTTTAAACCAACATCTTTTTAAATCTTTATCATTTTTATTTATCTAGAGATTTAATTGAAAAACAAATAACCAAATTATTAGACGATTCGGTCTTGGTTCGGTTATAATCCGAAAGAGTCAAAACTAAACAATACAAAAAGTATTATGTTTAACTTAGTTTAATTCGTTTTTGAAGCAGAAAAATTAATTATTATTCGGTTCGACTTCTTAAAGTCAAACATATTCGAAATGTAAGAAAAGATGTTTTGTAAGTGGACATGTGAGGTTTATTTTATACCGTAAGTTTATTACTCATCTTAACTTTCATAAATGATGTGAGACAAAACAATACACAACTTTAAAGATTTTAATGTTTTTATATTGAACTTAAATATTTAAAAAATTTAAATATTTTGTTATTTACGAACATAATTATTTTAAAATTTTTTGTAGTATCTTATGCAAATCTTATTTGTTTTTAAAATAAATCAAATTGAATATTCATTTATTGTTTAAATTATGTGTATCAAATCATTTAGTATCTTAATTATTTCTTATAGTAATTAATGTCTCAATTAAGTATGAAAATTTTAGAGCTTCCTCATTGGCTAATAACTCCGAGAATGCTATATGGTTGACATCAAATTTTGACTCTCAATCATTTATTCTTTATGTCTCATTAAATAATATATAAGATATTTTATTGTTTAAAATTTTTTTTATAAATTATACCGAAATATTTAAAATCGGAATGTTTTAAAATTTTATTTCTCTTTATATTTTGCAAAATTTAACTGTGACCTATTGAGAATCGAAGCAATAAACGGTTCAGTTTCGGGTTAGTTAGAAAAATCAAAACCAAAAATTACGAAATTCTTCTTCTTTTTTTTTAACTCATTTCAAACCCTTTTTAAACCCATAAAATTAATTATTATTTAGTTCGATTTCTTAAAACCAATCATCTATGAAATATGAAAAAGATGTCTTCTAAGTGAACATGTGAAATCTAGGGGCTGATTGGTAAGGACTATAACTGTAGATTTTTACTCTAGACTTTTAAGACTTTTGGCTGTGGGAAATATGACTGTTACTTTTAATACTAATAAAAGTATGATTGTTAATAGAGGCTGTAAAAATGAGACTATGAACTTAAATATTTATTTTTATCAAAATACAGTTTATGCAAGATTTAAATATTGAAAATGTTTTTTCATGAATGTGAACATAGCAAATTTAAATTTGGATAGCTATATAACTATTTTATTTTCTATTTCCATGACATATGAAAATATATTTTAGAGTATTAAAATTTTATTAGTGATATAAAATGGAAAAATATTATGTTATTTGGATAGAATAATATATATTATATTTAAAGAGTAAATGTATTGAAAATAGATTGAAAACAATACATTTAAAAGAAATAATCTACTAAAATAATATAATTATATATTGAAATAATACATTTATATTTGTAAGTTTAACAATTTACACACTAGTTGTTGTATTTATAATGTTTTTAGGAAATTCTAAAAGAAGTATTTTCATATTTTATAGAATTTTAAATTTGAAATTTTATTGATTACACAATATAACTATAGTATTTGAGTATAAACTTACAATATATTCAAAAATGTTATGATATAACAAAATAGATTTCATTAGATAGACACAAAAAACATAAATTTTAATCCATTAAAATATTTTTGATAATATATATATATATATATAAATTAATAAAGAGTTTAAAGTAAATATGGAGTAAAAAAATGAAGAGAGAGAAAATATTCTTTAAAAAGTCTAGGATACGAGATTGTAAGAAAAACCAAAGGCTGCTAGAAATAAAACTTTTAAAACTGTACAAATTTTAAAGCTTAAAATTATGATTGGTTGAAAATATATTGTAAAGACTGTGAAACTAAATAAAGTCTNAAAAACCCAACCCCCCCCCCCCCCCCTAATTTATACATTAAGTTTACTTTTCTTCACAACTCTTATAAAAAAATGTGGGACAAAATAAAACACCATTTTAATTTTTTTGATTCTTTAGACATGTTGGACTCACGAAATTGATTTCAAAACCAAAAAATTAAAATTCTTATTTTTAACTCATTTCAAATTATTTTTAAAGCCGTAAAAGTTAATTATTATTCAGTTCGATTTCTTAAAACCAAACATATATGAAATATGAAAAATATTTCTTCTAACTATACATGTGAGGTATATTTTATACAATAAGTTTATTGTTCTACACAACTCTTATAAACAATGTGGGATAAAATAAAACACCACTTTAAATTTTTTTAATGCTTTAGAAGCATTGGATTTACGAAATTGGTTTAAAAATTTAACTTAAATTTTCTATTGTTCACGAATTTTAAAAATATTGTAAAATATTTTTATTAAAATATTTTAAAATAAAGTATTTATAAATTATTATCTTAAAAATTTAAATGAAAATCGAAACATTAAATGATTTGAATTCGGTTCACTTTGACTCAAAAAAATCAAAACTAAAGAATGTAAAAGAAATTATGTTTACCAACGAAGTGTTGACTAAGTGGTAAAAGCCCTCTATTAAAAGAGGAGGTCACGAGTTCGAGCTGCGTTGAGAGGGGTTGGTTCGCCAAAGGTGAGTATCTTACCTGGTCTGACCCCGTCCTGGAAGGATTAGAGGTCCACGGGGCTCTGAACCTCTTGGTTATAAAAAAATTATGTTTAACTCAGTTTAAAATATTTTTGAACGAGTGGCACAAGTGGTACAGTGGTTACCACCTCTGTTGGCCAAACTCACTTACCTGGGTTCGAACTCAGGGTGCTGCCTTTTTAGGGAACATTTTATTAAAACCAAAAAATAATTATTATTTGATTCAATTTATTAAAACCGAACACATTCAAAATGTGAAGAAAGATTATTTGCAAGTGAGCATGAAGTTTATTTTATATTATAATTTTATTGCTCTTCTATACTTTCACAACCGATGTGAGACAAAACAACACACCATTTTAAGTATCTTCTCCAAATCTATTTATTTTTAAAAGTAACTCAAATTAAATATTCATTTATTGTATAGATAATATGTACCAAATCATTAAGTATCTTAACTATTTTGAATCGTAATTAATGCCACGATTAAGTAAAAAATTTAGAATTTTTTCAATGGCTAATAACCAAAAAACGCTCTAAGATTGACACATCAGATTTTACTTTGAACCATTTTCTCTCTCTATCTCCTCAATTAATATATAGAGATATTTATATTTATCTATTTTTAAATAATGTTTAATACTATGTTTTAGATGTTATATATTATATTGAAATACTACATACCAAAGTTCTCGAATATAAGAAATCAATTTAAATATAATAACATCTCTTACCACAATTTTTATTGGGAGACTTACAAAAATACACCTAATACACCTTTGTATTGTCTGTTTTTCAAAAATACCCCTGCTTGAAAAAAT
>OVAN01001861.1:4161-37409 GCA_900406275.1 Anastatica hierochuntica | reverse complement strand
AATCCTGATGAAATGAATTCCTTGAGAATACCCTATGCCTAGCGTCTTCCCAAATTGATTACAACTTTGTTTGCATTGCTTTCTTCCTTTTTTACGAAATTAGTTTCCAACTTCCAAACTTTCTTTTCCGTCTTAGCACGTAATTGATCTGAAAGTTCTTAGCACACTTTGGTCTTTGTGGATTCGATACCCGAACCACTACAACGTACTAACTGTACGCTTGCAGTGATTTCTTGGGTGAAAACCTGAGCCATCACATATAACATTGACACTGAGAATTTCGGTTCCCACATGGTTCATTGTTTACAACAAACAAGAGCTTCTCTCCTTCTTCAACAGCGAGCAACACGTAATCCTCAAGCCTTCTTGGCTTAGTTATTTGTCTTTCTGATCTTCTCAACTCTACCGGAGGAGCTTCCTCTTCGGGTTCTCTCCATTGTTATCGACAACTTCATCCATCTCCTCCTCCTCTGTTTCCGTAAGATCATTAACCGGATTTTGATCAAAGTGTTGATCATTGTTCTGCTCTTGATTAGGTCCAGGGAGCATATCGGGCACGTTATCTGGTTCAGTTTCGTGGTTTAAACCGTGATTATCGAAAGTTGAACCAATGGAACCTAAGCTTATTCTGAAACTTGTGTCGCAAGTTACGTCTGTTCTGTTTCGTTCCCAGTTCCAGCTCTTAGACTCATCGAATATAACATCCATGCTCACTATGATTTTCAGCTTTTTGGATCATATAACCGATATGCTTTGGATCCAGGTTCAATTCCAAGATGGACAAGCATTCGAGATCTATCATCAAGCTTCTTTAAGGAGGAATTGTCGATTCTTGCATAGGCTATACAGCCAAAAATTCTTATGTGATTCAGCCTTGGTTTCTTCTTATGATAAGCTTCGTAAGGAGTGATATCTTTCACAGCCTTTGTTCCGATTCTATTGAGCAGTTTTGTAGTATGTCGAATGGCCTCTCCCCATAGGAAATTCGGCATATGAATATGCTTCACAATACTCCGAGCCATCTCCATCATTGTTCTATTTTTTCTCTCTACCACTCCGTTCTGTTGTGGTGTGTATGGTGTCGTGAGATGATGTTTAATTCTGGTGTCTTCGCAAAAAGAGTTGAACTCTTGTGACACAAATTCCCCGCCTCTGTCAGTTCTGAAGACACTTATGGTCGAGTCTGTCTCCTTTTCTATCACAATCTTTAGCTTTTTAAATTTCTCAAAGGCATCACTTTTCTCCTTTAAAATTATCTTCCACATATACCTTGAGTAATCGTCTATTACTACGAAGATATATTTGTTTCCGGATGGTGTGCTTGGTGATATAGGTCCGCATAGGTCACCGTGCAGAAGGCCAAGAACTTTCTCGGCTCGAAACATCGTGGCTTTCGGGAACTCACGCCGCTTGTGTTTCCCGATCAAACATGAGCTGCATACTTCCTTATGAAAGGCTAGCTTCGGCACACCATGGATTACATGCTTTAGAGCCATCAATCTTATCTTCTCCGGGTTTATGTGTCCGATTCATGCATGCCATTTATCAGACTCATTTTCGGCGGATGTTTGCAAACATGATGCATCGACTAATCCCATTCGCACCTTGTATAACATGTTCTGAGATCTTATTGCCTTTGCCAATAACCTTCCTTTGTGGTCATGCATGGTCAATTGTTCTCCTTTCATTCTAATATAACATCCCGATTCGGTTGCTTGTCCGAGACTCACTATATTACTCTTCAAATCAGGAATCCAATACAGATTCCTCATTGTGTAAGCTTCCCCATTCATATCCATAAAGGATATCGTGCCTTTTCCCTTGATATCAATACGCGAATCATCTCCGAATCTCACTTTTCCAGTGATGGTCGTATCAAGTTGGGAGAAATATCTTCGATCTCTAGACATATGATTGCTCGCTCCATTGTCTAGATACCAGATGTCATCTTGTCCGCTGTTTGTCTCTTATCTTTCTAGTATGCAATTCTTCTCATGAAGATACATCACTTCATGCATCATTAGATCGTCTGCATCTAGAGTCTCTGTGTTGTTCTCGGTCTCTTGAGCCTCTTGAAGCTTTAGTAATCTATCTGGAGATTAGACGCATAATGACCAAGTTTATCACACCTGAAGCACATAATTCTCGAGGTATCTTTTTGACCATTCCATCTTCCACGTCCTCTTCCTCTAAAAGAGGCTCTTCCTCCTCGGCCTCGCGGTTTGTAACCAGGATCGTATTCTCGGTTGTTTTGAGCTGATTGTCCTTCAGCGTTGATATACATGAGCTTGTTTGGCTCTTCGTGCGGCTCCTCATCTTCAAGAATCCGCTCCTCGTAAGCTTTAAGCCGGCCCATGATGTCCTCAAAGCCAGTTGCATTCAGATCTAACACTTGCTCCAAGGATGAAACTATGTGGATGAACTTTCTGCGAGGCAAACTCTTAAGGAATTTCTTGACCATCTTAGGTTCCTCTATGATTTCACCAAGAGCTACAGATTTTGAGGCTATTTTCGAAAGTTTTCCTCCAAACTCTTCAATTGTTTCTGAGTCTTTCATCTTTAAACGATCGAATTCGGCCATTAAAGTCTGTAATCGTGCCTCCTTAACTCTTTCAGCTCCCATGTATCGTGTTTTAATGGCATCCCATATCTTCTTAGCCGTGTCAAGCTCACCTACTTGCAGTACCAACGATTCAGGGATTGATTGAAAGAGTAAAGCAATAGCAAGGTCGTTTTTGTCTTCATCACTTTTATCTTCTGCAATCGTTTCCCAGACTTTATTGACCTTAAGAGTTGCTTTCATCTTGATGGCCCATACCATATAATTGGCTGGACCGAGCATAGGACACTGAATCGCGGAGGTTTCCCCTCCTTCTTTTGGTTTAGGTGTCGCGACAACCACATCCCCCATCGATTTTACTTTGTATCAAAAACTGAAACAGAGTTTTGATCACTTAATGTTTTGCGCGAGCTTTCTTCTCCTCACACGCAAAAGAACAGAGCGTAAGCTCTGGTTTTTGATGTTAGAAGAGCTTTGTCGATAGCAAGGTTTTAAGGATCATGACTCTTAGCTTTGATACCAAATAAAAGCAATTGTTCGGTTCTTTATGATGTGATCGAATGGTTTTGGGAACAAGTAAAAGAATGTCTCTCTTTATTAACTTTGAAAATCTCTCAAAATAAAGTTCTCCAAACCAAAACTTAAAACCCTAACACTTAGATGTCATATCTCGACACCCTTTAAATACTAAAGACAACTTCTAACCTAACAAGGATTCCTAATTCTAGATAACTCCTAGAAAACACTTAATCCTTATCCAAAACCATATCTCGGTTTGGTTAGGAAATCTTCTAGAACCGTCTTTAGCTTGTATCACAAGAAACCTTTAAGTTTATTCCAACAGAAACAATTCTTAATTTAGAGAATCAAGTTTGATTTTCATTTTTGTTTTTGTGTACAATTTGTTTTGCCATTCTGTAATGAAATTGAGTCAAAACGTATGATAGCGTTTGAGTAGAGCTCAAAGGAGAGCCTTTAATGGCAAAACTCTCTTCTTTATTTCTTAATCTCTTACCTTCTCTGTTTACATTGTTCGACTATAGAAGGATAAGAGCTAGAGCAAAAATACATAATTATTCGACACTTGTCATCATCATGATGCATTGCAAGATCCAAGACAGTCAAATCGGTTGTGTGTTGGTAATGGTGAGATTTGATTCCCATTCTTTTTGCTCTTTCCTTTTGCGCGAGTTTTATCTTCAACCTCTCTGCTTTTGTCACTTTGTGTAGAATTTGACCGTTGTGTAACGACGCCGTCTTGGTCATTCAGATAGTTGGGCTTTGTTGGTTATGGATTATGGCCCACCCTCTTGTCCGTTTCTTCATTTGTCTTGACGTCGTCATTTTGCTCTGTTTCACAAACAGATAGCTTGCTTCTTACGTTATTAGCCCCTCTCAAACTTGGTGTAGGTGGCACATCAACACCAAGTTTGAAACGTAAACTGCAGAAGGAAGAAGCTGGAAGAGGCTTCATGAAAATATCAGCCAACTAAAGAAAGGATGGTATGTGATTTACCACCAAAGACCCCAATGCCACACGCTCTCGAACATAGTGATGTTGTGTCTCAAAATGCTTTGTCGTGAGTGAAAGGCAGGATTGGCAGTTAAAAAAATTGCAGGTAAGTTATCACAGAAGAGCTCAGGTGTGTCAGGCAGAGAGATTCCAAGTTCTCGCAACAAGAAGCTTATCCAAGTGAGCTCTGAGGATGTATCTGACATTGCTCTATATTCAGCCTCTGTTGAGCTTTTGGCCGCAATTTCCTGCTTCTTGGATGACCAGGAGATGATGTTTTGGCCAAGGAATGTGCAGTACCCCTCTGTATATATGCGTGTAACCTTACATCCTGCCCAATCACTATCACTGTATGATCTGAGGGTACAGTCGTGTTCTTATTGAAAGATATACCCATAGTGACAATGCCTTTAATGTACCTCAGTATGCGTTTGAGCAAGAAGAAGTTTGAGACTGTTGGGGCATGCATCTTTTGGCACACAAAGTTAACATCATACTGGATGTCTGGACGAGTCAGAGTAAGATATTGTAGTTTCCCTGCTAAGCTCCTGAAGTATGTAGGATTCTGAAATAAATCATCTTGAGCTGATACTTTGTCAGGATGTAGAGGCGATGGTGTGACCACTGGACAACAATTTTCCATTGCTGCAACAGCCAGTAAATCCTCAACATATTTTGCTCTGAGAGAAACATTCCCTCTGAGTGATATTGAGCTTGGATTCCCAAGAAATAATGCAATCTTCCAAGGTCTTTCATTCTGAATTTTCTGTTAAGTTCTTCTAGCAACCTGGGGAGAAGAGCAGAGCTATTGCCTGTGATAGCCATATCATCTACATATATTAGTAAGATGATAATGTCTAGTCCTTGGATGCATATGAAGAGGGATGGATCTCTTTTGCTGCAAGTGAAACCAAACTCAAGCAGAAAGTCACTAAACTTGTTGAACCAGGCACGAGGCGATTGTTTGAAGTCATATAGAGATTTTTTGAGCTTACAAACATAATCAGGTATGGCCTTGTCTACAAAACCTACTGGCTGAGTCATGAACACATCTTTTGTCAAATCACCATGAAAACGTCCATTTGTTTGATCTCTTAGTTAAAGATAGTAGCTAAATGAAACACAGTTCCCACAGTAGTTGTCCTAACCACAGGGCTATAAGTTTCAAGATAATTTATTCCCTCTTCTTGGTTGAAGCCTTTTGCTACCAATCTTGCCCTGAGCTTTTCTAAGCTGCCATCTGCATTTAGTTTCATTCGAAAAACCCATTTGCATCCTAACACATTCATTGAAGGATCATATGGAACCAGATCCCAAGTGTTGGTTTCAGCATAATTTCCCATTTTCTCATTCATGGCTCCATTCCATCTTGGGTGCTTTAAAGCTTCAGCTACGGTTTTGGGTTCTGAATGTGAAACCTTGTGAGTGAGGAGAACAAACCTTTGGTTTGGTTTGAAGACACCTGCTTTGGCTCTTGTCACCATAGGATGTTGAGATTGCTTATCTTTTGAACCTGAGCACTGGACCATTGTTTTGTTTTGTCTCATTGGTGTGATAGTTGGTGTGGTTGCTGGTGTAAGATTTGGTGTTGGTACAGGAGTTGTGTTGATATAGATTGTTGCAGGAGTAGGAGAAGCAGTAGAAGTAGCCAAGGGAGAAGATGATATAGTATTGGAGGAGTCTGTCCTGCTGGAAGAAGAGAGTGCACTGTTGCCTTTAGAAGCAAGATCAAAGCTTGTCGTACACCCAGGATACACTCTCTCTTTTGCAGTAGACTGATCCATTACACCTCTAGTAGGGAAAGCTGGAAAGTTTGTATCATTGAGAAGGAGAGGTGTCTGGTCATTGGTCTGGTTTGTGGGATATGGGAGGTTCTTGAACAGAGCTTTGAATTTGAATACTAGATGATGGTGCTTCAGGTTCTGAAGTAAAAACAGAGTTGAGACTTTGACACCAAGCTTCAGTTTGTCTGGTAGTTGTTTCAGGCTGAAGATAAGCATATCTGTGAGCAAAGGGGAAGTTATTTTCATCAAAAAGAACATATCTGCTTATATAAACATGACCAGTAGGAGGATATAGACATCTATACCCCCTGTGTTTGTTTGAATACCCAAGGAAGACGCACGGGAGTGACTTAGGATCAAACTTGTTGCTCATATAATCTCTTAGAGTCGGATAACAGGCACAACCAAATGTTCTGAGGGAGGTGTAATCTGGAGACTTTCCAAGAAGCTTCTCATAAGGGCTGTAATGATTCTCATGAACCGTAGAGGGTAGAAGATTGATCAAGAATGTTGATGTGAAGAATGCTTCAACCCAAAACTATTGTGGAAGCTTGCTTTGAAACATCATAGTTAGACCCAACTCTGTTATATTTCTGTGTTTTCTTTCTACAAGACCATTCTGCTGAGGTGTGTATGGGCAAGAGATGAATTTTTCTATGCTTGAATCTTGTAAGTGCCTTTGAAATTTTTCACTTGTGAACTCTCCTCCCCCATCACATTGAAAAACTTTGATTTTTGTGTTGAGTTGGTTTTCTATGAGAGTCTGAAAAGAGATGAAGACTGAAACAAAATCTGATTTCTGCTTCAAAGGGAAAATCCAACTAAAACGAGAGTAACTGTCTATGAGAATTACATAAAACTTGAACCCTTATACAGACATAACTGGAGATGGCCCCCAAAGGTCACAATGTAATCTCTCTAAAGGTCTTGAAGCAACATAATTAGAAGGTAGAAAAGGTAGTTTAGAGCTCTTTCCCAGCTGACATGCTTCACGCATCAACTCAGTTTTTGTTGGTTGATAAAACCAAACTACAATGAAAAGACTTAGAAGTTTTGGATGGAAGAAGTACTTTATTTCAAGAGAATTGAAGTGGCCTCATGGATAGCGAGGCCACTGTTACAAGAAGAGTATTGAGTAAGCTAAAACATTGGATTCCTTTCTCTGTTCTCTGCCTTCTCCTTTTATAGGCGTCTCTCTTTGATTAGGGTGTTTCTTCCCGCCAATTTCCACATGATCTTTTACCAATTTGCCAATGTCCTGTTGTACTATGCCTTATTTGCTTTATCTGCGGCCGAGCAGGTCTGTCGCCTGAGTACACGTTTGTCGAGAAGTCCAGTTTGTCAGGTATGGGCTTCTGTCGTCTATTCAGAGATCAGGAGCCCTCCAACGTGCATTTCTGCATCCTTCTGACGTATTCCTCAGTCTCATTCCTTGTAATCCCCGTCGCTTGTCGTGTTCTCATCTTCAGATAATGATGTCATTATGTCTCCTTTGTACGATTCTTCGAGGTTCCCCTTACTCTGAGGTGGAAACTCTTTTGTACGTCTTGCCTCAGGCTTCCTTCCCAAGGCGTAGGTTAAAGTTGGTCTTCGTAAACGGGCTTTGACATTCTGACGGGCCCTCTTCTCTTTTTGGGTCTTATTTTTGTTTGGCCTTATTCTGGTGAGCCGATGCTCGATCGGAGGGTGCGAATCCCTCCTCCAACAGTTAGTCCCCCCACCCCTCAATTCGATTGTTGAGATGCGAAGTAATCGAAAAGGCAAAAAGCGAGCCTCTGGGATTTGATGGCGCCTTTATTGCGGATGTGAATTTTGCGTTTGATGCGTGCTTTAGGTTTTTGTCTTGGGAGATTCATTTTGCCGTCGAAACGTCCTTTCAGTTTTCCTAGGTTGTAATTACTGCTTTCGTCTTCTTATAAAAGGGGATTTGGAATCGTTTCAGAGTTATCTTTTTGGCGAATTGCACGTATCTTCTCTCCTTTCTCTCTTTTCTTTCTCTCGATAGGGTTTTCTGTTCTTTGTTTCTTCTGCTTTTTTGGATCTCTGTCCGATTCTGTTGGTTGGTCTTGCCGCCTGGTATTTCTTTTTTGGTTCTTTTCTTTCTGGGAGTGGTGATGTCTTCGCGTGGCGATTCTGCTCCCTTCTCTGTTTCCGGTGGTCTCCGGCGCTGGGTGAGGGGGCCCCGCCGTGAGCCTTGTCGTGGGGACTCTCTTTCTTCTTGACGTGGGGTTGGAGGTTCCTATAGCGTTGCGTGTGGTCGCGACATAGCCATAGATCTGTCCAGAAGGGACGTGGTAGGGTCATCTCTGGTGACGTCTCAGTCTGTCCAGGGTTTGACTGAATCGTGTGGCTTCTCGAGAGAGCTTGCGATTCGCGTTCCTGGGTCAGGTCGTCGTCCTTGGGATGCTCCTGAGGGATTCTTTTCTGTATTCGAGGCTTATTTTTCCGATTGCGGACTTTAGTTTCCTCTACCTCGTTTCTTGGTGGACTTTTGCGAGCGCCGGCGGGTTGTTGTTGCTCAGTTGACTGCAGCCTCGATCCGTCGTTTGGTTGGTGTCGTAGTCCTTGCTTCTAGGTTGGCTATGGAGGTGTCTTGTGATTTCTTGGAAAGGGTGACGTTGGTCAGCGCGAGCCCTGATCTTCCTGGGTTCTTTTCTGTCGATTTTAGACCTGTGATGAGACTGGTTACTGGGGTTGAGAGTGGGTTAGAAAGTGGTGGCGTCGTTATTTTTTGTAGCCCTTAGTGAGGATTCCGTTGTGGGGTCGTTTGCTTCCTTTAGGCGGTCGTTCTCCGATATTACTGGTAGAAGTTTGGTTAGGCGTGGGCCCGTGTTTTTGCGACCTATTCCTTATTCTAAAGTTGTGCCCTTTGCAGTTGATCTTCCCTGTTTGAGCCATTCTCTTAACTTTGAGGTTGATCTTACTCGTCTCCTTCGGATTACTGATCGTCGGTGGCATTCGATTTTCGACCCATCTGTTATTAGTCAGCTTCACTCTTCTCCCCTTTCTCCTTGTAAGTTTTGGTGTTTTTCTTCATTTGTTTGTCGTCGTTTGAGTTTGCTAAGTTTTGTTGGCTTTTTCAGGTACCATGAAGATCAATCTTCTTAATGTGCCCAGCTATGCCGAGCAGAAGCGGCAGAAGATCNAGGCTGCGCCTGAGACTTCCTTGGGCCCCCTTCAGGTTCCCCCCCCCCCCAAGGAGGTTGTTCCCGAGGTGAGGCCCGATGAAGGCGTTGAGTCTTCTGGGCCTATCGTTGAGGTTCCTGGTGAACCTTATGTTGTTCTTCCTTCTTCGGGGGCTGGCTCCAAAGCGCGGCCTATCGAGGTCGTGGAGGTCTCTGGTGCCCCTTCTCAAGAAGTGGTGGGAGTCCCTAACGAGGAGCTTCCACTTGTTGTCGTCGATCCTCCTCAGGAGGTCGAAACTATTCTAGACTCGGCGACCGACTCTGAGCGTGCTATGAAGAGGTCGAGGGATATGGAGGACCAGGAGGGTCGTTATGATCCTAAGAGAGCGAGGGCTACTCATGCCTTTTCCTTCTACCACGTTGACCACACTCCTCTCGTAACGAATCGAGTGAAGTATGCGGTGTTGTTCTTTAATTTGAAGCTCAACCTGCACATGCCTCGTCCGACGTTACCCGAGGATGGGGAGAATTACGAGAGCTGTGTGCTGATGGCATAGCGGTAATACTTCTTTCTTCTGAAATATATAGTATCTTATATATTTCCTTTTTTGAGACGTGTTCTCTGTCTTGCAGTTTGCTGCGAGCATCAACAACGAAATCTTGTTCCTCCGCTCGAGGCTGGAGAGGGAGCACCGAAGGGCGGATGTGGCCAGTCTTGTGGTCGGCGGCCTCAAGAAAGAGAGTGCCACGCTGAAAGGAAGCCCTAGCCCGAGCCGAGGCCAAGCTGGATGGGCATCAGGTATATTTTGAACGCACCGTTTTGTCGTATCAGCGGACCTCTGATGTGAGTTTGTATCGTTAACAGAGGGCAGAGGCCGAGGCGACGCATCTTGTTGAAGAGAACAAAGCGCTTCAGGAGAAGCTCGAGGGGCTCGGAACTCGATCAGGGGCCTTGGAGAAGGAGATTTCGGGCTTGAGGATGCAGCGGGACGAGGCTCGGGAGAAGCTGAGCTCCAAGACGGACCGTCTTCGGAAGTCGAGGACGGAGTGGGCTACTCGCGAGAGGAACTCGGCTGAAGAAAAGTTGAAGGCGCTGTTCCAAGCTCGTCTCGACAAATTCCGTCGTCGAGAGCAGGAGGAAGAAGAGCGGGACTCTCTCGTGGCCTCGTATCTTTAAGCCAAGGGCGCATATGAATATTTGTGCACGAGGCAGAGTTTTGGGGATGGCATTCCTTCAACTTTATTGAGGATATGAGGAAGGACTTCGAGGAGGAGGATAGGAAGGTGAGAGCCCTTGCTCCGATAGCCACACTTTCTGTCGAAGATTGGGTAGCGCCCTCGTTGCCCAGCCGTCGTGCTTCTACCACTACGGTTAATATGTTTGAGCCCCTTCATGAAGATGCGTCTGCTTGTCAGACGAGGACTTGATGTCATCTCGACTAGTGACATCAAGGGTTTGCTCGGTCAATTGAGCAAAACTCGCACTGACCATCCCCGTCACAAGCGTCGCAATGCCCTCCCTTCTCGAGATTTTTGTCTTGATTTCTCGGCATGGGTGGGTTTTCTTTTGTTTCTCCTTTTTTGTTTCTCGTTGTTAGTTTTATGTTTTTCTTTTCTTGTTCGGCTCTTAGTGTAGATTTAGCAGCGAGGGCAGATTTGTTGCCTCGTTAGCTTCGTGTGTCTTTTGTTTAGATTTCTCGACGAGGGCGGGTTTGTCGCCTCGTTAGCTTTGTGTAGCTTTTGTTTAGGTTTCTCGACGAGGACGGGTTTGTCGCCTCGTTAGCTTTGTGTAGCTTTTGTTCAGGTTTCACGACAAGGGCAGTTTTATGCCTTGTTAATGAAATTTTCTTTTCGATATTTCATTTTGTTCATTATGTTTTGCTTTAATAACAAAGCGTTCGAATGTGCGGGGCGATCCGGCTTAGGTGTGGATTCAATTGGGCCACTGCACCCGATGCGAGGCGGGCTCGACTTATTTCGAGGTGCAAAATAAATTTATATGGGTGATCAGTCCACACGTTCGTTCGAACGTTATTTTCGTGGGTTCGATTGGGCCACGGGACTCTTTGAGAGTCCAAAGGATTTCACGGGTCTTCTCGTTTTGTGGTTGTTCGTTTAATTGGTGCGTTCGTTTAATTGGTGCATTCGTTTTTGCGAGGTGACTCGCTGATGCGTGTGTCGTTGTTCGAGAAGATAAGTAATATTAATAGATAAGTAGTTGTGCCTTGTAAAAGGCTTCCTATGTACCCCGAGGGGATCAAACCAATCGTAGTTTCGAATACAAAAGAAAGGATAATACGTAATTAAGGCTTGAAGGTAGCCTTCTTTGCTTGCTTCGATCGGAGAGTGGTTCAGTTGTTTGTTGTACCGGATACTGCTCTTGGGTTTTTTGTTGTTTCCGTTAGTTCGTCGTTGTCATTATTATCTTCGTTTATTGGGGGGNGGGGGGGGGGGGGGGTTGCGTAATCTGAGTTCAGCAATAAAGCAGGCTCGTGCCATTCCGTGGTCGCCTCACACCGTTTGTATGCCTGAAGGCGTTGGGAATTTTAAGCATTGGTGGTATGTAGAAGGATTTACTTCCATTTTGTGGAGCCATGGGGTTCCGAGGATGGCGTTATAGATGGTTGGTCGATCGATGATAACGAACTTGACCAACTTGGTGACACCATGCACTGGGAGCCTGACTGATCCGATTGCTGCCTTGGTATCGCCGTTAAATCCTGTTAGGGGTTTGGAGGAGGGTTTGATGTCGCAGTCCTTCAGTTCCATCCTTTGAAGGGTTTCCTTGAAGATTAGGTTGACCGAGCTTCCTGTGTCGATGAGGACACGGGTTACTTCGCAATCCGCCATCATGACCTCGATTACGAGAGGGTCATTGTGGGGTTGGTCGAGTCCTGCGGCGTCGACGTTGCTGAAGGATATGTCCTGTCCTCTGGTCTTGGCGGGGTCGATCGGTTGCCCCGATTGGACTGCGACTACTACGCGGCGCTTATACTTCTTGATGGACCGGACGAATCATTGCATGACATCAGAACGCCCATAATCATGTTGATGCGGCATCGGGCGGTTGGTGGGGGCCCGCGAGCGGCCTCGAGCTCTTGATTGTACCTCTGGTTTTCTGGGCCGTCGTTACGAGGTGGACCTGGTAGCTGTTCGTGTTGGGGTTTGTTGCGGTTATTCTCGTTCGGGCGCTTGTATGTATTTTTCGCACGGTCAGCGGACGTCGCATTCCTAGGGCGCACCTCGATTTCGTCGTTCCGATATTTTGTGAGCAGGATGTCATTCAGATGCCGACATTCTTCCGTCGAGTGTCCGTACCTATTGTGGAACTCGCAGTATTGGGAGTGGTCCTGATCGTTCGCTTTTTGGTTCTTGGTTACGGGTGGTTTCACGGATTGGCTATCACTGGCTGCGTATACCATCGCCTTCTTATCCTTCAAGTAGTCCTTTTCGAGATGCTGACGAGGCTCCACGTACTCTTCTTTTGACTTTTCCTTGGCTACAGCTCCCTTTACTCCGAGGTGTTTCTTATTCATCAGCGCTTTTTCTTCCTCGACCTCGATGAATTGCGTGGCTTGGTGGAGTGCGTCCTCCAGCGTTTGGGGCATGTTGATCTCCAGGTCGTCCTTAAAGGCGGACTCGTACCATAGTGCGTTGCAGAGGGCGGGGAGTGCGGTTTCGTCGGTTACAGTCACCCTCGAGGCGACTTTTTTAAATCGTTTATTGAAGTCTCGGAAGATTTCCGTGGGTCCTTGGTCAGCGGTCGAGGACCCTTGCCGAATGAACATAGAATAGTGTTTTAGGAAGACCGTCGAGAGTTGTCGAAAGTTGTCGATAGAGTTTGCTTTAAGCCGGCAAAACCACGTCAAGGTCTCGTCTTCCAGGTTTTCAGCGAAGAGCTGACAGTATCCCGCGTCGCGCTCTTCGGAGGAGAAGCGCGCTCGTGCCATTGCTATTGTGAAGGCCGTTAAGTGCTTGCTTGGGTCTGTGGTCCCTCCATATTTAGGGATCTTTATTTTCCCAAGCTCCGGGACGTAAAAGCGAGTGATTTGTTCCGTGAAGGGCACGTTTTGGGCTTCTCGCAAGACGCGGTCGATTTCTGGGGCAGAGCTTACCGCCTGGTGAACTTTCGAGTTGATGTCCTGCAGTTTTTGTTTCATGAGTTCTAACTCGTCGTCTTTGTCCACGAAAGGGTTTTGTGGTCGCGTGTTGTGCTGGGGCAGATGGCTTGGTGATGGGTTAGTCGGTGATTCTTGGGGGCTTTCTTCAAAAAAGGTTTCTCTGGAGTCTGTTGATAAATCCTTGGGGTGTTTCTCATGATGCAGAAGGTTCGGGTCTCGTCGGATCTTGGCTGTAGAACGTAGGTGAGGCGGTTATGGCATCAAACCTGGCGTCAGTTGTTCTAGCCAACTCGTTGATCTTTCTGAGTACTATGTCCCAGATCTGAGGAATGTTGTTCAGACTGGGAGGGGGTTGCTCGTCTCTGCTTTGCGGGTTGCTCCTCACTTCAATGATGCCGGATTCTGGGGTTCTGTCCACCTGAGGCTGAGCGTCACGGTTCAGGTCTCTTATAGGGCGATTTTCTGGGGCTTTTCCCCTCGGTTGGGTCGGTGTAGCTTCGGTCGTCGAGCTTTGGGGCACCTGAGCCAGGGGGTCTGCTATTTCTGCCGTTCCCTGGGGCGTCGGATTCGCTGCCGCGAATGATGTTTTGGTCGCCTTCATCCCTTTTTCTGCTTGATCTTCCATCGTTTCAGTCGCTTATCCTATTATCATCCTCACAGACGGCGCCAAATGTTGGTTGATAAAACCAAACTACAATGAAAAGACTTAAAAGTTTTGGATGGAAGAAGTACTTTATTTCAAAAGAAGTGAAGTGGCCTCGTGGATAATGAGGTCACTGTTACAAGAAGAGTATTGAGTAAGCTAAAAAATCGGATCCCTTTCTCTGTTCTCTGTCTTCTCCTTTTATAGGTATCTCTCTTTGATTAGGTCGTTTCTTCCCGCCAATTTCCACATGATCTTCTACCAATTTGCTCCTGTCCTGTTGTACTATGCCTTATTTGCTTTATCTACGGTCGAGCAGGTCTGTCGCCTGAGTACACGTTTGTCGAGAAGTCCAGTTTGTCAGGTATGGGCTTCTGTCGTCTGTTCAGAGATCAGGAGCCCTTCGACGTGCTTTTCTGCATGCTTTCATCGTAATCCTCAGTCTCATTCCTTTAATTCTCGTCGCTTGTCGTGTTCTCATCTTCAGAGAATGATGTCATTATGTCTCCTTTGTACGATTCTTCGAGGTTCCCCTTACTCCGAGGTGGAAATTCTTTTGTACGTCTCGCCTCCGACTTCCTTCCCGAAGCGTAGGTTAAAGTTGGTCTTCGTAAATGGGCTTTGACATTCTGACGGGCCCTCTTCTTTTTTTGGGTCTTATTTTCTTTTGGCCTTATTCTAGTGAGCCGAGGCTCGATCGGAGGGGGCGAATCCCTCCTCCAACAGTTTTCTTATTGACTTGAATTGCTTTCTTTTGAATTAACCATTGGAGAATATGCTTGTGAGGATGCCCGAGCCTTTTATGCCACACTTCATCATATGTTGAAAGTTGTATGGTCGAGTAAAAGACTTGATTTTGCAAATTCTCCAGCTTATAAAGACCATCACTGTTTCCTCCCACTATTAGGACTTTCTTTGTTTGTTTGTCCTTAATAAAAATACCATTATCATCAAATATAAACTCACAAAGATAATCAGCTGTTATTCTTGAGACAGAGAGCAAAGACTTAGTGATTTCAGGACAAACCAATATATCATTGAGAGGAAGCATACCTGAAGTGGATGGAAGATCAGTAGAGCCAACATGAGTGATTGGTAAGAAGTTACCATCTCCAACCATTACAGTATCAGTTCCATAGTATGGTTGAGTTTGGCGAAGTCTATAGTGATTGTTACAGAGCAATAGCTCCTGTATCTAGATGTCATTCCTGTCTAGTGTTGTCAGTTACTTCTGTTATCCGCATAGCTGAGAGAGGTTTGTTCATGTCTTCATGTTGATAGTTATTTTC
Source organism: Anastatica hierochuntica (assembly GCA_900406275.1). Taxonomy (NCBI): domain Eukaryota; kingdom Viridiplantae; phylum Streptophyta; class Magnoliopsida; order Brassicales; family Brassicaceae; genus Anastatica; species Anastatica hierochuntica. The sequence goes on along the minus strand of OVAN01001861.1, from coordinate 22,374 downwards.
AAAGCGATGCCAACATTGAAGAGCATGGTGACCAGTCTTTCCACATATCTGACAGACATGTCTTTCTGTAATAGATGATCCAATTGATGGCCTTTGATCAGTTGAGAATTGTTGGTAGAATCCTCTACCTCTTGTGGAAAAGGAGTTTCTTCCTCTGCCTCTACCAAATCTTGGGTAAGATGAGCCTCTGCCTCTATTGTAACTTCCTGCACCGGTATTGTATCTTGCGGTGTTGAAAGCCACATGAGGAACAATCTCAGATCCATCAGAGTAACTCAACAATCTATCATTGTAGCCTTGTAATATGTATACAACATCCTCATAACTGGGACCAAGATAGATCTCCATAGTACTTTCTATGGCTGTAATGACTGGCTCATAATCTCTAGTGAGAGTGTGTATTGCCGCAAAAATCATCATCTTCTCAGAGACAGGACTTCCAATAGAAGCAAGTTGGTCACAAACACTCTTGACCTCTCTAAGATATTCATCTAAAGTTCTGTTTTGTTTAGTGATTGTTTGCATGCGTCTTTGCAGTTTAAACAGCCTAGAGGAAGAGGTTCTATTAAAGTTTTAGGCTAGACTAGACTATACCTCCATGGAGCTTGTAGATCCAACAACTACGCTCAATATATCTTCGGATAGAGACCCCAGAAGCCACAGCATGACAACTTGGTCAGATCTGAGCCATGTTTGATAGTCTGGATTTGAGATTTGCTATGTGTTTCCGTCGATGATATGGATGGACAGGTTTGCTGCAGGTCGTGGTGTGGCTCCATTGATGAAGCCTAAAAGCCCTTGGCCAGAGAGAAAGCTTTCGAACTGAGCTTTCCAGAGAATGTAATTTCTTTCAGTTAACTTGATTGTTACGCAATTTGTGATATTTAGGGACGGAAGGAATAAGCTTCTATGGTTCCAGCCATTGGCTCTGATACCATGATAGCGTTTGAGCAGAGCTCAAAGGAGAGCCTTTAATGGTAATACTCTCTTCTTTATTTCTTAATCTCTTACCTTCTCTATTTACATTGTTCGACTATAAAAGCATAAGAGCTAGAACAAGATTACATAATTATTCGACAGTTGTCATCATCATGATGCATTGCAGGATCCAAGACGGTCAAATCGGTTGTTTGTTGGTATTGGTGAGATTTGATTCCCATTCGTTTTGCTCTTTCCTTTTGCGTGAGTTTTGTCTTCAACCTCTCTGCTTTTGTCACTTTGTGTAGAAGCTGACCGTTGTGTAACGACGCCGTCTTGCTCACTCAGATAGTTGGGCTTCGTTGGTTTTGGCCCACTCTCTTGTCCGTTTCTTCATCTGTCTTGACGTTGTTGTTTTGCTCTATTTCACAAACAGGGAACTTGCTTCTTACGTTATTAACGTAGAGATTTTTATAAAACTATGTATAAACATTTTTCCCCCTGAGATTGATTCTGAAACTAACTTTTTATGTAATTTAACTGATTTTACATTTTTCTGTGATTTTTAAGACCATCTATGTCTTAGTAAAATTTATTTGTTTTTCTCTACTTCTTCATTTGATTGTCAAATTTTTTTTTTTGTTAAATTAATTTTATATTAAAAAAGTATATTCTATTTGTTTTTGGTTTTATTTTCATTGCTACGACTTTAAAATGCATGTATTAATCTCAGAAATACGAAAAGGAAAATGGATCAGATTCTTCCTTTTTTTGTTATAAAGATGTTTAACACCGTACGGTGGTGATATTAATGTGTTTTATTTTCTTCTTTTTAAATCTGCAAATTGATTTGCTAATAATCGTTTTACAAAAAAAAAAAAGTTATTAATGACGGTGCCAAAAAGAAAACTGACATTTCTTTTACATGTGAAATTCAAGAGATTTCGTTTTCTTGCGCTCTAAGTTTTCTGATACAAATATATAAATACAAAAATTTCAGAACCTAAAAGTTCTGTTTTCTTCTTCCATTGCAGGTAATCAATCACACATCTCCTCGAGAAAGAAACCCTACAAATCGATTTAATGAACAAAAGATTTCTTCTGTTTCTATTGATTATAGTTTTAGATTCTCCAATAATATGCAAGAGTTGGGAATGGTTCTCTTCTTCGTCTTCTTCAGCAGAAAACATTGCCTCTTCTTCTTATTTCTCTCGGTTTCACAAATCCAATCCTGACTTCTCCATGGAAGTATTCAATGACGAGAAGGCGGTTCGAGTCCTTGAAGACGCAAGAAACAAGGTTGTTGGTCCAAACAGTTGCTGGCAAAATGCATATAGTTATCTTTTCTCTGGCTGCAAAGAAATGGTTGCTACAGAAGAAAAGAGAAAGAGATTTGCTTGGCATCTAAGTGATTGCTTCTTTAAAGACTCGGGAAGACCGGCTTTTCCCACTTGTAATGACGATTCAACAATGATAAGCTGCCTCAAGAAGCTAGATGATCATGAACATAAGATCTATCTCGATTTCATGCTTGAAACAAACACCATCTGCCAACAATTACAGTTACAAAATAATCATATCTCAAACGTTTTGTAAGTATTTTCGCGAAAAATTGAATTCTCACTTTGCATTTTTTTCCCTATGGCAGGAGTTACGCGTTAAAGAATGAGATAGAGAGGCTTGTGAATGAGCTTAAGAAGTCAGCTCAAGTTACAGAAGAGAAATTGGATATCTTGGAGACTAAATCTGATGTACTAATGCATAGCTCAAGCATGATTCATGAATCTCTAGGGTCAATAGATGTTCGGGTTCAAAACGTAGCTCAGGCTACAAACACCATAGAAACTCATATGAGTGGAGTGTCTCACCAAGCCAACGAAATCTACCAAGAACAAAAGAGCATTTCAGAATCACAGTTGGTGCTAAGGGAAGGTCAAGAAAAGATGAGAGAAATATTGAGAGATGGGATGGAGATATTCAATGACGCGTATACTAAAATCGAGGAAGGTGTGGATAAGTTGAAAACCGATATAAAGCAAATCGAGGTGGAAATAAGCTTACTTGGAACTTCAGTAGCATCCAAAATGAATGATCTGCAGAGTAAATCTGATGAAATTGGAACAATTGGCTGGTAGTTCACTGGATAAACAGCAGAAACTTTTAGATGGACAATCCGTGGCTCTTGATGGCCTTCAGTTTCTTACTCGGTTTCAAACCGAGGCACTTCAAGAGAGCAGGTAAGTCTCTAAGAAAATGGAGTCGGGTATGATTCAAAAGCAAGATTTGAATTATAGGAGCCAACCGCTGTTTCTTTTCTGGTTCTAGGAGTACCTTGAAGCGTTTGGCAGAATTTAGTCGAGAACAACAAGAAGATCTTGCAAAGAGGCAAGAACAGCTTCAACAGGTTCATGATCACTTGTTTGAAAATTCAAAAGCAATGTTGGCAGCTCAGGTCGGTCAAATCATCTAAACCATTGCCACAATTTCAAGATCACATAAAAAGAAAACCAATGTAAAGAATCTCCTTTGCAGGAAGCATTTGAGGCGAAACAGGGAAGCATGTTTGTAGCTCTTGATAAGCTATTTGCTTTGCACAATGCAATGCTTCTCGAATCCCGGGTGATTAAAGCCTTTTTCATCTACTTCTTGTCCATATTTGTGATTTACATGTTCACAAGTACAAAACAAACTTATACCATAAGACCAAAGCTTTACTTTGGTAAGCATCAAATTCAATATCTCTTTCTCATACTATCTTTATTACGGTTTTCAACATACCTTTTCTGTATCGCTGATGCAGGTTTGTGCGTTACTTTAGCATTAGAAGTAGCAAGTTTGCGTCTTGTGAATGATGCAGAACACCGAGCCTGGATTATAAACCTTGTCAGGTCTTTGTTTGCTGTTCTTGCTTCAGCTCAGCTTCTTCATGCTGTTTTTACATTCAGGTATATATGATCCAATGCAAACAAAATGGATATGTTTTGACAAAACCAAAAACTCAAAAGCTGACTAAAAAGCAGGGACTATGAAGTACTGAACCACCAGATTCTGTTGGGATTAGTTGATAAGGTTAATGACATGCAAGGCAAGAGAGATCCCTCGTGGGACGAAGATACAGAGAGCGAGATAGATTGGAGATCATGGATTGATACAGATTTAGCTGATGATGATGAAAATCTTGGAGATCCTGATTACAAAATTCAAGGAAAGATCAAGAACAACCCGGTTATCGCTTCATCAGTGACTAGAAGACAGTACAATCTCCGTCCGCGATAGCTAGCAATTCTGTTGATGTCAAAAAAACTACATTTGTGTATCTTTGCGGGAATGCTACAGGATTCGATTGAAGCTATTGCTTAGCAATATTTTGTCCAACATATTCAACAGTGGTTCTATCTCAATGACTCGCTCTCCTCAAAAAAAAAAAAACAAATAGTCTAAGAAGTAAGAAGCAATGAAGCTAAATGCAATGAAGGAAGATTTTAATTAGTTTTACAAATGCACACAAGACTTTTAAAGGACACTACAATGAATAATGCTACAACTATAAATGATCCCCGTGATAAAGAACCTGTTCCTTCTTCTTTTGACAGAGATCACCAATAATATGAACAGAACCTCATCACCATGGTCACAGAAGTAGAAGAGAGGCAAGAACCGTTGCAAGTGCAGTAAGAAGAAGAGAGAAAGCGACTCGAGCTTGTCCATTGGGAGATTTTTCACCGGTTGATAAAGGTCCAGGGGTGGTGGTTGGTGCTCTAGCTGTGACCGGAGGTAGCGGTGGTTCAGTGACATCAGCATCTGTGAAAATCGGGTTTGGCGCTTCAGCTGGAGGTAAAGAAGTAGGACTCACGACGGTTAAGAGTCCAGAGGGCTGAACTGGGATCATGTAAGGGGGCAACTCTTTGCGGGCCAAGCACAAGTTCCCTGAGAAAGAACGTAAAAAAAAAACAATCAAAGTTCTAGAATGAATAAAAGTAGAAAACCTCTTGAGCCATTCTTTTGGTTTTTCACTTTACTTTTGTATCTCGCGGCTGTAAGAGGGAACTCAGTGATGGTTCCATTGATAAATGCTCCAGTAATATAAGAATTTATCTCGACGGTTGCATCAGCAAAAAAATCCCATGGTTGAGAAACAAACTCGTTCCGGAACAGCTCAACATAAACGGCAAGCCCAAACTTTTGTAGCCTCTCCACTAGTTTGGTTTGTCCAATGGTGAAACTTTCGCTGCTGGGGAAGACTGAGTTTTTACTGATGACAACTGCGTCCGCAAATTTCTTAATGTCTTCAATTGCAGAATCGAGGATATCGCGGATGTCTTCTTTAACTTTGTATACTGTCTTGGACCGGCTCTGTTTCTTGAAGTCAACTAAGACTGAGCTGTTAGTTGACTGAATCATAACTCTTCTGGTTATTGTGCCGTTGCTGTAACCAGCTTCTGTGAGTGTATCGAGAATTGCTTTAACAACGTCAAGCCCTTGCTTCTCTCTCAGGTATGATGCATTCTGAAGGAAACAGATCATAGTCATTGTGATCATCAAAAGAAATGACAAAGATCAAGCAAGCTAATGATCGATCAAATTCTAAAAGTGATTGTAGGAATTACCTCCACGCTGATCAAAACACCGACGGGAGAGCTAGAATTTTTGGCCAAGTTGAGGAAATCAGAAAGTGAAACAAGCTTCCCGGAATTTCTCTCCCTCGGATTCCTAAACAAGTTGAAATCTCTGCTGTAGGGGTTTGCAAGAACAGCTGCAAAAGGATGAGGGAGAAGCATATTTAATGGAATCTAATCAATATAACCAACTTTGAGATAGATTTATCAACAGAGAGATAACATTTTTACTACAAGGACTATATGGAGCTGCAAGAAAACAATATTTTGCATTGATTGTAACCTATAAATAACTAGAAGTAGAACTAGAATTAGAAGCTGTCAAAGACGGCCTGGAAGAAGCATCGTGCAGCTAACTAAGTTATCCAAAATAATGCATTTCGGAGCTCCTCTTTACCCTAAATTCTTATTATCATGTCTAATAGGAACATAACACATAAATCAAAGGTTTCAAGAATCTATCAGCATGACTGACTGCCTAGAGTAAGAAGTCCAAAAAAAGAATACTGTCTTAAAAAATTATATAAGACTTACGTCTCAAGGTCTGAATCTCAGACCATGCAAGACTAAAGCTGTAAATTGTTGCAAGTGGGCCTAGCTCGGGAACAGTTGCAGAACGGTTTCTGAAAGGACTTTGGACAATGTTCATGCTCTCCCCAAGATCAATTGAACTTGAGCAAAATGGGATCCCGTCTGATGACATTTGAAGAGAACAATCGATAACTTCAGCACCATCTTTAATAGCCTTTGAATAGGCCAAGTCAGTACATGCAGGGTAGTCTCCACTTGCGCCATTTTTAGATATAACAAGAAAATCAACTGTGACAATGAAGCATATAGAAGATGAAAAATTATACCGTTAAAGTTTTGTGACATGCATTAACAATGTACCCAGTAACACATATGAATAACTCGCATACCTTGTGTTGATGCATTACTTCCAAGATGGGAGAAGCAGTCTGAGAAATAAGAGAAGTTTAAAGGGGAAGTGAAAAACGGTCTTACTTGTGTCGTGATTATAGGATTCTGAAACAGTATTTAGAAGACAACAAATATGGAAAAGGTAGATAGATGTGATACAGAAGAAAGATTTACTTACCAACAGCCGAAGATGCAGTAATTGGAAAATCAGATAGCACGCCATCCACAGAGAAATCCCCATTGTCCATGAAGGATAAGTACTCTGCCAGTGGATCAAAACTGTAGTTGTACGCAATATCAAAATCATTTGCAAAACCTGATGCATATACTTCTAATCCTGCTTTGTGAGCATCTTGAACAACAGATGTATGCGGAAGCAAGTATTGGCGATCGACCGGCCATATGTAAGACTTGGGAACAAGAATTCCTGAAGCAAACGTCTTGATGAAAGTTAGATTTCCAAGAAGAGATCCATAGGTTTGGTTAGTTGACACCTCGACATCATCTTTCTCAAGAAACCGGAACACAAACTTTGGCCCGTTGCGTCGAAAACGGCTACCAATATTCCGAAAGAAATTCACCTTAGGGGAAGAAAGATAGTCAATAATTACGGTCTTGGAAAGTGACAGCAGAAAGCTGCTCATGCTCAGATTGTGTTGCGCATAGAATGCATCGTGCTGAAAAAAAAGAGCAGCAGCGTTAGAGTGGGCTGTGATCTATTTACTGCAACCAGAAAAGGGAAAATAGCAAGAAACTTACTGACACAAGAATTACCTGAACATTTAACCAAAGACCTGCGGGATTCAACTGTGTAGCTATATTTTGAACAGTTGAAATAGCGTTGTCGTTGTTGTCAAATGCATCTGACCGTGATAATATCCCTCGAATCACTGCACAGGTGAAAAGAAGCAAGCAAATCTAACTTTACAAAAATGTACTTAGAGAATACACATAATTTACATTGAATAACATATGATCTTTCTAGAAGTAGAATCCAGTAGTCCAATGGATTAGAATATGAACACTCGCAAAGTCACTCTCGAAGACAAAGACAAAACAAAGATGCAGGACAAATGTGAGGTTGAACTTACAGAAAACGTTTTTGAGTTCTTTAAAGGTGAAATCAATGGTGAACCAATCCTGAGTTGGAACTCCATCAAGAAGGTAAGAGTTTTTACGCTTAGGGTAAGCATCTTGGACATTGGAAGAATTCATCATTTTCACATCAGGGTAACAAATCCCAACTCCATCTTTGGTTAGTTGAACATCACACCAGAAAAGAGCATTGGCTACACTTGTCAGTGATACAAAGCTATAAGCATTCATGCTTGAATCTGGAAACAACCCAGAAAATCCTCCACGAGCTATGACACGAGGAGCATCTCCTGCCGAAAATCGGAAATCAATAAAAAAAAATTGAGATTAAAAACTGAAAAACAAAATCCGAATGCAATACTGATGAATCGAAGTGGAAACTAGTATTATCTAGGGTTTATACGTAAATCATACAACACATCTACGAATCGGAGTTCGGAGTAGGTTTCTCACGTTATTTTCTAGTGTTTTCTCCAGAAACGAAGAGATACATGCATTCACAGGGAAAGAAGTGGAGTATAGAAGGAGATCAAGAAAGAGAGAGAGAGAGAGAGAGGAGTTACCAGAGAGTGTCTGCCATGGAGTTTTAGATCTTAGAGCAAGGAGTGGAGAAGAAAGCAGCTGGATCAAAAGGAGAAGAAAGAGTAGAGATCCATGCATTGCTAATGTGATTCGGTAAGCCTAAGTAATCCCGGCGGCGAATTCACCGACTTCGTTCTCCTTGGAGACTGAACAGAGAGAGAGAGTGAGTGGAGAAAAAACTTTTATGGGTTTGTGGGATTCTAATTTATATGATCGTTTGATTATTTAAAAGCGACAAAATTGAAAAACCTACCAACTATTTGTTTTAAATTTTTTTTGTGAATTTGGAAAGTTGGTGTGAACACTTTCACCCTCCACTTAAAAAAAGAAAGAAAACTTTCGGTAAATAAAACTATAATTAGTTGGAAAATGTGCTTTTATATACAATAGTAGGACTTTTAAACTTCATCTTTTTCAGGCATGAGGTTCTCTCTCTTAACACCTCTCTTTTTTTTAAGGGTAAATTTAATATATACCCATGGAGAGTGTATTATTTAGTTTTTAGGAAAGAAAATAAAAAATAATAATATTATAATGGAGGTATATTACTAAATTACCCTTGATTTCTAGAAAAAGACAAAAAAAAATTAAAAAACTTGAGGGTGAAAAAGTAATTTAAATAAAGAAGGGTTATAAGAATGAAATATTGGTAGATTTTAGGTTATATATTGATATTACCCCTTTTTTTAATCAACCGAGGGAGATATATTACGATAAAAAACCAGAGTCTTACACAGAAAGTCAAAGACAAAACATAAAAAACAGAGAGCAAACTAAACAGAGCCAATAAGACAAGCAAGAAAACAGAGCACAACCATAACAGCATAAGAACAAACTATATCCAGAACACACAGACAGCAGAAGCAGGCCAAATTAAGAAGCATCGCCCAATTGTGGTTTCTCTGCCTCAGTAATTTGCACTAGCGAACAAGGAGGTCCCGATGCAACATAAGATTGTCGGCGATCCTCCATAGTAACACTACGAGCCACAAGGAAAGCGCTTCTATTCGACGCAACTGTTTCCACAGAACATGACCATTCACTTATTCTTGAAAGGGCTTTTTTCAATTCTGCACCATAACCTTTAAAAGCAGGCCAATCCAAATGATTTAAAACAGCTCCAATGAGTTCTTTAGCTTCACACGCCACAATAACACGAGAGATCCAATGACTTCCCAAGCTTTTCATTGCCCAAAGGAGACCAATATGCTTTGCTTCAAGTAAGGAATCAATATTGCTAAAAGCTCGCCGGCTATGCTATAAAACATTGCCACTGGAGTCACGCAAAAACCAGGAAGCACCACCTAACCTCTTCTTTTGTGACCAAGACACACCAACATTGCACTTCATCCAGGATGAAGGAGGAGGAAGCCACGAACCTGACTGCACAGGAGAGTGAATTCGGGTTTTCGTAGAGTCTAACTGCTGCGCCATAAACCATTCCTCTGCATCCCCATAGATCTTCTTAATACTTTCCAGCACCCCAAATTGGATCCCTTCAAACACCAACTTGTCTTGTTCTTCCATAAAACCCAAAGAATCCGCGAAAAAATCTTACGGTTTTCCGGAGGGAGCTTAGAAGAGTTATAAAGTCCCAACAAATAGCTGATGTTTACAAAGATAGACGTGGGGTGAAAGTCGTGTTTAGGAGACGGAAAATTTGCCATAGCCCAAGTTTGCCTTGCCTTTGGGCAAGAGAAGAAGATATGGTTAACACTCTCACCATCAAAAACACACATCTGACACGTTGGATCTACACGTAAACCTCTCTGGTTTAGCGTCTCAGCTACACTCAGCGCACCACTTAAGGCTTTCCAAAGAAAAAGCTTGAGCTTAGGAGCAGTGCAGAGCTTACACACTTGCGCTTTCAAAGGATTTAACGAGGGTTGTACATCTGCTTCACGAATTAACGCAGAGTTGTGAATTTGGTTGCCCAACCAATAGCCAGACTTAACCGAGTAATTACCATCCCGATTATGTTTCCACACCCAAAAATCATCATTGTCCTTCGCAAGTTTCATAGAGAGAATTCTATGAACATCGCCAGGGAAAAAAAGGTCTTCTAGCTTAGCCCAATTCCAACAGGAAGTTGTTGGATCGATGAGGTCATTAACCAACAAATTCACCTCTATTTGCCGATTCTTAATCCATGGCCGCCGCATAGTCCCATCCAAGATCCAGGGTTCATACCAAACCCTTGTGGATTTTCCATTACCAATCATCTTCTTAAGACCTTTAGATAACAAATCTCGACCATGTAACAAACTACGCCAAGCAAAGGAAGGGCTCTTACCAAGGGAAGCAGATAAGAAATCACCATCAGCAAAGTAGCGGCTCTTCAAAACCGAAGACGCCAGACTGTTTGGATCTGATAAGATGCACCATGATTGCTTCACTAACAGGGCCTGATTAAAAAACCTCAATATCCCTAAAACCCAACCCACCATTTTCTTTAGAAAGGCATAGTTTATTCCAACTGATCCAGTGTAAGCCATTTTTCTCCTTCGATCCACTCCACCAAAAAGACGAGAGAGCACTCGTTAAATTTGATACCGTAGTTTTAGGGAGCCTGAAAATCGGCATAGCATAAACTGGCATAGCTAACGCCACAGACTTGATAAGCACCTCTTTGCCACTTTAAGACAAGAACCGATTTTCCATCCATTTAGGCGTTGGCTCAATCTCTCGCGAATGTAATCTAACATCTCAACTTTAGAACCACTAAAGCACTCGGGAAAACCTAAGTAAGTCTCAGCCCCTCCCTCATTTTGGATCGCCAAACACTGCTTGATGTTACCTTTCAACACTTCATCAACCCTTGAGCTGAATGTAATAGATGATTTAACTTTATTAACCACTTGGCCAGACGCCAAACTATACTGATGCAGAATCGAGCGTAAGGTTTGACCTTGTTCAATCGATGCTTTACATAGAAAGAGAGAATCATCAGCGAAAAGGAGATGGTGGATCATCGGACCAGATTCTGAAAACCTTACACCTTCAAGTTTCCCTTCCATTTCAGCTTGAGAGAGCAAATGAATTAGACCTTCGGTACAAAGAACAAATAATAACAGAGACAAAGGGTCACCTTGACGGAGACCACGCTCCGGGACGACGTTACCATGTCTCTGACTGTTGATAAGGACCGCATAACTCACTGATTTTACAGCAAAAAGGACCCAAGAAATCCATTTTTCATGAAAACCAAAAGCTTCAAAAAGGCGATGAAGATAATTCCACTCCACACGATCATACGCCTTGGACATGTCCGTTTTTATCACAATAAAATCAGCAGATATAGTGGGATGAGTCCTCAAGCTATGAATTAGCTCGTGTGCCACAAGGATGTTGTCAGAAATCATCATCTTTGCTACAAACGCAGACTGAGTCGGGGATATCAACTCTTCCATAAAAGGCTTTAATCGAGCAACAAGAATACATGAGATTATCTTGTATAATTACAGAGCACAAGCTAATGGGTCTTAAATCTGACATAAACTTCGAGACTTCCTTCTTTAGAATGAGGCAAATCAAAGTGTGATTCCAGTTTGTCGGGAAGGAATCAGAAGCGAAAAACTCACGTACCTCCTCTGTAACTTTATCTCCAATGATTTCCTAGAATTTGTGGAAAAACCAACCACTCATCCCATCAATGCTAGGAGCACTCGAAGCTTTGATAGAAAGAACCGCTTGATGAACTTCTTCTTTGGTAACCTCGCGGATCAAGGCTGTGTTCATTGTAGGAGAAACTCTCCTCTAAAAACTCGTAAGCAACTCAAAATCTTGTGCACGAGAAGAAGATTTAAATAGGTTCTGAAAATATTTGGTTGCAACTTCTCCTTTAGCTTCCTCAGACTTATGAGCATTGCCCGAGTCATCCAACAGCTTTGGAATCCACTTCCTAGCCCGATCACATTTAACAGAGGAGTGAAAAAATTTCGTGTTGTGATCTCCAGCTTCCAACCACCGCTCACGACTTATACTTTTCTAGTATTGCTCTTCCTCTCGATAAGAAGCGACTAATTCCCTTTTAAGAGCTGACATGTGACCAAAACACGGATAAGCAGAAGAAAATTAGACCTCCAAAGATGCCTTTAATTGTTGTATTCGATCAAAAGAGTTAGCTGGATTGGACTTTTTCCATTTACTAAGCCCTCTTTGGCAATCACTGATTCTAGACATCACTGATCGGGATGAGAGACAAGAGTTGTTCTCCCACGCATGTCTAATAACCTCTCTTACACCATCTTTCTCTATCCATCGATGATCAAAACGGAACAGGTCACGATGTTGATTCTTTTCCTCCAATAAACGTAACAAAACCGGGCGATGATCAGAGCCGGTACTATCCAAAAAAGTGATGAGATTTAGGAAATTGAGCAAACCAATTTTTGTTCCCAAAAACGCGATCCAATTTACATTGGATCCATTACTTGTGACGCATCCCCGCCCACGAAAAATCGTTACCAGAACTCAAAGGCTCGACTATCTCACATATTTTCAACATCTCAGTGAAAGGTTTAAAGGAATTTGCGCTTCTAAACGGACCACCGAGCTTTTCTCCGTTATGCAAAATTTCATTAAAATCACCGAGCATACACCAAGCATCTTTGCGAGCTAGAACAATGCGTATCAAATGTTCCCATACTAGATGACGAAGAGTGGAATCAGGTTCACCATATACACACGAGAGAAAGAAGTCGTAACCACCAAATTGAGCACTAATATCCAAAATATTTTTATTTACAAACTGAAAATTTAACTGTACACTACTCTTCCAAAGAACTGCTAAGCCACCACTTAGACCAACTGGCTCAACAGTGAAAAGACGATCGTAACCTAACCACACTTGCAGATCCAACAAAACACTACGCTTATTTTTTGTTTCCATTAAAAACAGAATCTCTGGAAAGAATTCACGACGAAGTTCCCGAAGACGGTTGATTGTTAGGTCCAGACCAAGGCCCTGACAGTTCCAGCTCAATATCCTCATACTTGTCTCGGCCGACCCTCACTCGGGACAGCCTCTGTCTCCTTCAGCTTAGCTAGCTTGGATGGAGTGCCCGTAGCTTCAGTAGCCTTTCTCTTATACGTAACTTTAACCATCTTTGATTGAACTGGTTAAGGGGAACGAGCATTGACAGCTATACGACAACCTTTAGAAGGCCTCCTAAGATCTTTCTTCGAAACCGAAGAAGTCCCGGAAGAGCTAGCTTCAAAAGAGAACTCTTTAGGAACCGTAGAACCCCTCGGTATCAAAGAAATATTCACTTGCGCATCTTTAGACACAGAAGAAGAGACAGATAACCTTGGCTCACGGCTATTAGCAACACCAGCCTTGGCTCTTAACACCTCTCTATCTGATTGGATTTTTTTAATGCTTTTCTTCCGTTTTTCGGAAATGAACTATCGACTTAGTTTAGTTTTTTTTTGTTTCTCCGAGTTTCTTCAGAGAGATTGTGAAATACTATATAGATCTATTCTCTATAGAAATCGGTTTTGATTTGCCATTCCGATTCAAATCAAGTCTTATGACTTTGGTTTGACTCCGGATTAACAACTTTATTGGCCTCTTTCTTCAAGAGAATCGATGCCTTGATGAATCCATTGCCGCGATTGTAGTTGTAAGCTGCTTCACAGAACTGCCTTTTGATTTGGCGGGATTTGTCGTCACTGTTTGATTGCCGAATGGAATATTTTCAATGCTCCTCTTCAGGCAACCATGTTGTGTTGATGGCTTTAAAGTTTAATATATTTTTGCATCATCATCATGTTGGCCATTGATTGTTGTTGTTTTCTGGTTTTTTCTGCTGATTCTAAGTCATTATTGCCTTCGGATTTGTGAGTGTATGTTTTTTCTCTCTCTTGATTCAGCCATTGGAACGACTTCTTTTGTCAACCTCAGACAGTTTGTACTCTACTTTTTTTTGTCGTCTACATTTTGTACTCTACAGGTTCTTGATTTAAAAAGATTATTCTTTAAAAGTTTGTATACATTGCATCTTAAAAAGATTCTCCATCAAGATGAAACTCCATTGCTCTTTAGTTTAGTGTTTGGAGATGAATGATGCAACGCCGTGCAAAAGAATAATTTTGAAAGCCTCAACAGTTGGATGTCTCTACGAGTTTTAGGAAACTTTTGGTACCCCTTCTTCACAAGCTCTATTCTTATCATTGTTGTAAGTTATTGAGTTGGTGTATCGTTTCACTCTTTGTAGTATACTGAGTTCTCTTAGAAGCGTGAATGTCTTGCATTATACATCATATAACATGATAGAGAGTTCAAGAATCACTTCCAGGAAATGTTTCTAAAGCAGCATTTTCTCTGTTTTGATTCAGTTTAGTCTTTCTAGTCAAGTGGTCTTTTGAGTTGAAAGGTCTACAAATTGCAAGCTGACAAATGTGGGAGACTTACGATATTTACTGGCCCTCTATTTTTTCTCTTTTCATAAATTACATAGTTAGTAATGATTCCGATTTCCGACAATATTGGATTTGAAAAGTCATGTTGTGTAGCCATTTTCCTGATGATGCTGATAGTAACTTCCCTGGATGCTATTTTTTCAATAGAAATATTGAACGATTTTCTCTGTCTGACTGTTCATCTCTATCCTGCTGGCATGCACTTGTGGTGATATCTTTTATTGCAAAGGCATTCGTTCTTCTATTAGTTGAAACGGAGTGATAGAGATCAAAGTTATGAACCCACTCAACAAACTCAAATCTGAACTTATTCTTCTTGAAATAGCAAAAGATACAAAGATGATAGATAGAAATAGAGAATAGAAGATAGAAGTAGAGAATCTAAAAGCTAGAAACTCTCCTAATCAAATCATGAATGATCTGTCCATTGATAACCAAGGTCACCACCCAAACCCTTCATCCAGCCTCCTCTCTATGGAAGAGACGATACTGTATATATGATTGTAAAGAGCCTCTGCCAGATTCAGAGTCTTTCTATGCTATTCACATTTAAGTAAAGCCTCTCCGTCGTTTAGATTCTTTCATACACTTATTCATTTGCTTCCTTAGAACGTATCAATACTCCCTTCCTTTAAAAAGCTTGTCCTCAAGCTTTAGATAGAAGCAACCTTGAATCTCTTTTGTTTTCTGACACATGCATTTTTTCCTTCCAACGATGCCATACCATAAAGAAAGGTTCTCAAAATATACACCAACTTGTCCAATACACCTTGGAATACCTCTTAACATCTTGAGACAATTGCGAGTGGTAAGCTTCAAACCCCAAACTCTTCAAGAACTCTTGAAGATCACATATCGTAGATGAAAACTCCATAGTTGCAGCCTGTAATTGATTTTCATGTTGCCCAAGCACATCATCCAATGCAAATACGACTCCCACGCCAAGAATACTAAATTCCAAATTTATTCTAGTGAGACCAAGATTACTCATTTTCTCAAAGAACTCATCCAAAACATTGTTGATCTCTTTTGTTTGAGGATAATTCTTGTCATTTGGTCTTACTCCGGACTGAACCATTCTGTAAAATAATTCATGAGCAATACCATCCCGTAGTTCAAATGTGAGAAAGGAGCTCGAGATCTCCCTGTCATTTACCATATTCCATATGGAATTGGCACTAAAAGCCTTTGTATATCCTGCAAGCAATGCTTCCCACTTCAACTCTCTTGTATCTTTCTTCTTCCTGGTCTTTCAGTTCCGCAAAATGACAATCCAGAAACGTATAACCCTGAAACTTCTCTTGAGCCTGTACAAATACTTCGAATAATATCTCTTGAAGTTTTTCTTAACCCAACTTTTGTCACTAAGAAGCCCAGACTCAGATTCAATTATCTACATATTCTTGTTTTTCCAGCAATGCCGCCACACCGTAAAATAGACTTTCTGAACAAGCGTCGTAACAATTTGAAGACCTGATTGTGAGGCTTCTAAGTCAAGATGATACTTTCTCTGTGAAATCTCCCATGAATCCATAAATTTCACCAACAACTTGTGATTCAAGTAGAAATAAATCAGCACTTGTCGTGGTATTTGAATTGTCCAGAGAGAATGTGATTTCCACACGATATGTCCTGTATGAACAATTCTATGCGTAGATGCACCTGTTCTGTTTTTGTGCTCATGGCAGTTCTTGGGACTGTTATAAGAAGACGAAGATCTCAAAGGTATAGTTGCTGGAGATTGTAGGCTTATGTGATCAATATGATTCTCTGTACCCCCCCCCCATTCTACTCACAGCACTGATTGTCATCTTACTCCCCATAGCAATATGATTAGTCCAGCCTTGAATTTTTATCATCATAATGACTTCTTTCCATTCTGATGCCAAATCATTGCAAACATGAATCCCGTTTACATCACCTAGACTCTGAACTTGTGAGGAGCGTTCCTCAAACACACTGGCATAAATCAATAGCGTCCCTTCCAAACTCATAGACACAATCAGCAAACTAACATCATTCATACAATGGCCAACATGAAAGAACCTCTCAACTTTATCCCTGAGCAAGCACAAATATACTTGGTGTGCATGTTGCTTCCCTTTGACGTAGCTAAAACCCGAGTGTGCATCTCCTTTAGCTACTCCAAGTCTGAACTTGTCCTTCATATCACCACAAAATGACTGTTGTATTCGTTAGAAATATTTCCAAATCCGTACTTTGTGTAGCAGCCATGACATGTGTCTCCTCCTCACTTGTTGAGATGTGTTCTCTTCCTTTACTACATTGTTGTAATGTGGCTGCCTAAGCCTTGTTCCAAAGCCAAGATGTGAGACCTGTGATTCCTTCACACAGAATTCTGCAAAATCATATCCACAAAAAGTTTGTAAATATCCTGTGCGATCGATTCTTACTCCAACTTCTACAAATTGATCCAAAACGTTAACAAGGAACAATTTCCACTTGGCTTTGAACTTGAATCTCATGTCTTTGTGATGTTTCTTCTGTTTATGTTTATGTTGTTCTCTCACAGGAATTTTATCGAACAATTGGTGTGCGTTTTTCTTCTGGATAATAGTTGCAGAAAGTGATTGTAAATACACCAGATCGTTACTCGCAACATCAAACGACCACTTCTCAAAAACATCTAAAGGCTCTGTATCTTGTATTGACACAACTGAAACAAGAGCGATCTCCAGTTTTTCATCGTCGTTGTTCACCTCTATAGTTTGTTGTGATTTCTCTTTCTCTTGAGTCTCTTCTTTCTGCTTAGTAAAATCTTCTCATGGAATCAATTCCGAAGCCAAGATCATATCCTTTCCCTGTCTCGATTTCTTTTCCAGCATCAAATGCATATCCACAACTGAATCCTTTTTCTCATATTCTTCCCTCTCATGTAACGAGGAACTTGTGACAGGTATCGACTCTATCGCTACAAACGATTCACTGGCCAAAATCGATTTATCATCTTGATTCTACCTCTTGAATCGTTTCTCCTGTAACAATTTCGTCCTCCTTTTGATTTGTTTTATATTTGTTGCTCATCTCCTGTAACCATCTTTGATTCTCGAGCACTATCTTCCTTCGTTTTGGATTATCTCTGTTGCCGAACTCCAACAGCAATCGTTTCTTCAAATGGTCCCAGGTGTGAAAAGGAAACACTGCTCGTTGGTGATTGTAACACCCCCGATCAGGATTAGGTCAAAGTCAACCANAGGTCAAAGTCAACTGATCCGCCGTGCAACAATCAAACAAGAACATGCACGACAAACAAGTTAACCTTAACGAAACGTCTCGACCGGGGATGCTACAACTATGTTCCCAAACACTCGACCCGAGATTCCCAGAACAAATCTGAAATCCCAAGATCAAATTTTTGAGAACATGTATCCTAATGGACCCAAGCTAAAGGCTTTGCAACCCTAGTCTGAATCCATTAGTTGGTTCGTCCCGGACAAGGACTAGTATCATATGAAACCCACAAATCCTTTATAAAACATACTTTTATATATCATTTAGGTTCCAAACATATTCAACACATATAGTCTCGGCCGATATTGAAAACACACTACTTAATACAAACATACTTGTCTTTTGAAAAAAGGCAACAAATCTACACCAGCAGCCCATGCTTCTTCAAAACCCGCTTACTATCCTA
>OVAN01001860.1:0-37410 GCA_900406275.1 Anastatica hierochuntica | reverse complement strand
GGTATTTTAAAAAAAGAAGAGAGAGAAGATTATTTTTGTGTTTGACCAACATTTTTGAGTCATTTTTGAAATCACCCCTTTTTTTTAATTCATTTTGGTCCGAAATCTATAACTCTACTTCTCTAAGAACTTTATGGGTTATCTACTTTTAACGTTATTTTATGTATGTAATAACTTGTAATGTATCAATTTAAAAATAGTTATATTGTCACATTTTCTATTTTCAAAGATTAAACAAAAATAATAAATGTATTAAATTGCAGATTAACACAACTTATTACATTAATTTAATTAATTGATTGGAGAAAAATTGTAGACTAATGCCAATAATGTGGATTTAAAAGGAAGATTGAAATATGATTTGTGGCCAATTCTCTTCATGAGAGTGTCATCTCATCACACAAAAAGTGGACAAATGACCACCTACTTACTAAATAACTTTTAAATTTTTATTTTTTGTAGTTTTGGGATAATTATAAATATTTAAATGTTTAATGATATGTGAATTGTAAGTTATTATCATAAGTATATTTTTTTTTAGTCAACTCAAGTATATATTTTTGTTATTCCAGAATCTGCATTCACAATATAATGTTTCTTTGTAAAAATCAAAATTCACTATATTTTGCTAGCAATCGACAATGAAAGCGACAAATAATTCATTCAGTTCGTGCTAAGATGGATTTGTGGACATCTCCATATATAAATATATTTTTATGTTGCCTCAAAAAGTGATGATATTCGGTTTCGGTAAAATTTTTAGCTTTTAGACATTTTATCCATGTTTTTATAATTATTTTAGTAAAATATGTATAAACATAACAGTGCGTATGTGCGGGTACCCGTCTAGTGATATTAATAACACAGTTTCTAGCGGTGTCGAATATTAAAACATAAAATATTTTATGCATAATATATCAAAGGAAACATGTTATCCGAACTAAAATTATATATATAACAAAATGAACTAAATAAAATTTTAAATAAAAAATTTAAAAATTGAAAATAAAAAATTCAAAATATCATAAAAGTCTACAAAATATTTTACAAAAATGTGAATTAATAAAATATTATTTTATTATATTATCGAACTTATTATTTCTTTCAAAAAATGTATATCCACATCGTATGCGGGCAATAGAGGTAGAAGTATATTATTAAAGGGAGGGGGAGGGGCATTTGACACCCCTAAATATTTCAAATCATTGGAATTTTAAATAGGTTTTTAATTTGTCCCCTCTTGTTAAATTATTTTATGCCCCTTACATTCTAATTATTTTGATAAACAAAGATTAAAAGTTTACAATATAAGAGATGCAAAACAACTCAGTTATTTTTTGTCTACTAAGTCTCCATCTATTTAGAAACTATAATCAAATACTTTGAAAACTTTAAAAGATTACATTTTCATAATTCCAATTTTTTTTTATGTTTTAGGAAATATTCTAACATCTAGTATCGACTTATTTTCTTTCACTATTTCTGAAATTTAAAAAATTTTATTGCATTTGCCGTCATTAATTATGTATTCTTCAATCCACATATGTTTAAATTTTGATTCATTTTTGTATTAAAATAAAAAATGATTTTGCTGTTTTTGTTTTAAATTTTGTTTTGTTTACCATGTTTTTCGAGAAAAAAAATTGATTAGAATTATAAAAAAAATATAATACATAACTATCGTGTTGATTCAATTATTATTTTTATGATGATGGTTTCGTAATGGTGATAATAAATGAAACTTGAAAAAAATCATGTTATGAATAAGCGTAAAGTATATTTGCTAAAATATTTTTGGCAATTGTTAAATTATATTTGGTCTAGGTATATTTTTGGCCGCTGGTAACAAAAATTTTTAGTTCCGCCACTGCGAGCAACCAACTAATATGGTAAAGAAAATAATTGTTAATACATCGGCAATGATGGTATTGTGATAAGGCGGTCCATGATAGTCTCGTCTCTCTAACCTCTTCCCCAAACATTCATTCATTTACCCTTTAATAATTTAAATGGTGGTTGCAATTAAATCAAAACAAAAATCTCATAATTACCAAAATTCTCGGCGACAAAGAGAAATGAGAGAAAAGAGGGGGCGCAAATGGCTTCGATCCTTCCGCCGGAGCCAGACAACGACTAACTGGCGTTATTGTCGTTATCAGAATATGATAATCAGTTGCGTGTACGGTTCATGTTCACTTTTAGAGAAAAGATCATGCCTCGTACATTATAAATCTTATATTTATTTGTAGTAATGATTAAATAAAATTTTGTTTTTCATTGATTTTTGTTAATTTTTCCTTTATTAGTTTTTGAACTATTTTTTCTTTTTATGTTTTTAATTAATTACAACTTTATTAAAGATAATCATGTAATCAACCAACCTAATTTTTAATCTAATCTAAATTCATTTCCCAAATAATATATAAAATTATCGGTGAATTTCTTTCTAGTAATAGTGTCACGTATCAAATTCTTCAGAAGATAACACATGTCTTTAAAATTAAAATGTTAAGTTGATTTGTTTCTGTTTGATACGTATTTTTGATTATATTAGTTTGGTTTTTCTAATTATATTTTGGGATTCACGCATAACATACATCTATATGTTATCATGATTAAGAAGGACTGGAATATTGGATTTTGTAAATATGATTTGCTTTTGTTTCATAATTACTTTGGCCCCAATTGTTTTTAATTTTTAAATAGTTTTTAGATTTTGGTTTTTTGTTTTTTGGTTTTTGATTATGGTGTAGATTTTTTTTCAAAAGCTCGTGAATTTTTGTTTTTAGATTTTCTGAACAAAGTACAAAAACTCTTTAAAATCTAGATTCCTTACAACTTAGGGAATCCACTTTTCTCAAAATCATGAATGGTGAAAAAAATATTTTTGAAAAATCAAAATCCAAAAAAATGAAAAAAATCATTACCAATCAAGACCTCTCTTAAATAGTTTTTAGGGTGTTATTTGGTAATAATTTAATAGAGTTTAAATTATAAATACAATCCACCATTATGTTTTTTTATCACAACAACCCACCATTATGATGATTATAATTTTATATCAAAATCTTAAATAAAAATTAGATATGGTATTTATAAATCAGACTTAAAACATAATGTTATTTTAAATCAATTTTTTTAAATTTAGTGTTATTCAATTTAAAACTTCTTAGTACAGTAAAAACTCTATAAATTAATAATGTTGGGACCCTGAAAATTTATTAATTTACATAGATATTAATTAATTGATAAATTAATAATATAATAATTTATATATATAGAGAGAGAGAGAGAGTTAATTTTTAGCATATTTTAATAAAAATCTTCAAATAAAATTGTATCAAGTATTCAAATAAATTTATATATGAAAATAACATGTATGAATTTAATATTATGATCGAGTATTTTCGAGTAACACATTAGAAATAGATGTTAGTAAAATATTAAACTACAAATGCAAAAAGAAACATGTTCATGAATTTAAAATTTATACCACTATCTTATTATTAATAATCATGTTAAAACTATATTATGGTACATTGGCACGTAGTTATGCTTAAAATTAATTCTAACTTTGAAATGTCTTAAAAATTAGAATATAAATTTTAAAGACATTCGTAAAAACTTTAACTATATATATTTATTAATTATGATACTATGGGAACTATATATTTGCAAAAAAGTTTCAAAAATAATTATTATCTTATTTTTTATAGAAATTTATCAAATTTTACATATGTCCAGCTTGGGACCGGTAAAATTTATTAATTTATAGTGATTGTTAATTTATAGAGTATTAATTTATAGAGATTCTACTATATATTTATTTGATTTCATACGAAAGAGTATAGAATTTCAGCTAAACATAGGTGGACTATTGATATTGTCGTCGTTAACATAGTGGTCTGAAGCTTGAAACTCAATAATAATAGAGGTTCCACTACATGATATGTAGATCATATACAACGGAGATTTGTGTTTACCTTTTATATATATATATATATATAACAACGGGGAGAATGCCAAAAATATCCTCAAATTTTAAATTTTGATAAAAAAATCTTCAATTTTTATTTAAGCTACTTTACTCTTCAACTTTTCAAAATTGGTAATTTAAATTTCAAATTTTCGTTGATCAAGCTAAAAAGAACCTAACGAATGTCAACCGTTAAATTTGATATAACTTCTGCTAAATCCAAAACAATGTCGTTTTGTTGACTCTCAAAATGACGTCGTTTTGGGTTAAATCGCGAAAAGAATTAAGATTTACAGAACCAAAACGCGAATACCCTACCTCCCATAAAACCTAAATATACATTACCAGCTAAGCTATGTAGCTTCCACTTTACATTGTATACTCACACATCTATATATAATTGGTTTTGCAATTCTAGAAATTAGTTTTAAATTCGACACTTTAATTAGTTAATAGTTTAATAAATAAATTAGTTTTGTAATTGACAAATATAATTAAAAGTGACCGGGAAAGACTTTATGTTATTTTAGTCCTTCGTATTTGAAATTTTTACAAGTAATTAGAAATTTCATATATAATGCAATGATTTATTTATTAGTTTATAAAATATTAAAATTATTTATTAACACATATAACACATTAATTTATTTACTAATTAAAGTTACTGAATTTCAAAATTTATTTATTTTTTAAATTGTTTTATTTATAAGTCAATCAGGACAATAATTATGGGTAACACATTGTTTAATTTTTGAGAGTCAAAATAATAATAATAATATAATATTATGAGATTTTTACAAAAAAAAAACTTTTGTGAGAAAAAACGGAGAATAAAATGGTAAAATCAATTTTGGATAAGATCTTAAAATTAAATAATGGAGAATTTATGGTTGTCTACAATAATTTCTTTTTATTTATTAATTAATCAATCTAATTGAATTATTAAATTATTAAACTAATTTATTGAATTTTCGAAACCTATTATATATATAGATGTTTAGATAAATAGTGTATAATGAAGCTAACTAGGTTAGTTAGTAATGTCCATTAGAATTATATGGGAGTTAGGGGGTTCGAGGTTTGGATTTGTAATTCTTTCTTTTTTGCAATTTAACCCAAAACGACATCATTTTGGTAACTATCATAACGACGTCGGTTTGGGGATTAAAGGAAGTTATATCAGAT
This sequence comes from Anastatica hierochuntica, assembly GCA_900406275.1. Classification (NCBI taxonomy): domain Eukaryota; kingdom Viridiplantae; phylum Streptophyta; class Magnoliopsida; order Brassicales; family Brassicaceae; genus Anastatica; species Anastatica hierochuntica. The sequence goes on along the minus strand of OVAN01001860.1, from coordinate 32,249 downwards.
TTTGCGGGTTACTTTTGTTTGATTCTTTTTGGTTTGATCAATGAAAGTTTGGGATTTAAATGACTAATTTTGAAAAATTGAGGATTAAAATGATTTAAATGAAGTTGAAGATTTTTTAGGCCAAAACTTCAAAGTTATGAATTTTTGTGGCATTGTTTCCCATATCCCCTAGACATTTATAGAGAAATAAATTTTCCACATGTCATCATCGTAACATATTTCACCAGAAAAAAGTATGACATGACTTTAGAATGATGACATGGTTTTTATATTATGTGGTATTAATAATTAAAAGCAACATAATTTTTCAAATCAAATGAAAATAAGGTTTGAAATTAAATTTATATATTTTTTCTTGATATTTCCATGGTTAAAAGTTAATCATTTATGCAAAAAAAACAAAATCTAATTAAAGAATTTAATGACGCATGGTAAAATAATAATTCATAAATGAAATTAAAACAAATAATTTTTTAGAAGTTTGAAAATATTTGATTTGAAATATTATTCTACTTATTATTTTGATGTTTCAGGAATAATTTTTAAAAATATCACATAATAAGTTTTTTTTTCAACAATACATCAATTAGAAAACAAATAAGTTTTTGTTCCAAAACCCATCATATGGATTTTTTTTTCAAAAATACCCTAATCTAATTTTTCATAAACAACACAAACACTAAAAAAAAATTTAAAGGTTAATTTTTTAAGTTTTGGGTTTTGTATTTTGTTGGTTAAAAATTTAGGTTAGCTTTATGGTAGTTTTGGAAAGAAAAAAACATGGTGGTAGTATTTTTGGAAGAAATATTTTTGTCTTATTTTTTATGGAACAAAACGAAATTTAATGATAATCATAAAAAGAGAAAAAAAATTAGTAAAAGTAATCATTTAAGCAAAAAAATAAAATATAATTGAAAATGTTAATAATAATTCGTAAATGAAAGTATAACCAATGGAAATTTTCTAAAATTTTGAAAATATTTTATTTGATGAATTATTTTACATTTAATATTATCTTAGTATTTTAAGAGAAATTTTTTAAAATACTAAATTTTTGTTCAAGGAAACCATCATCCTCTATACATTAATTGAGAAGTAAGTTTGTCACATGTCATCATCACAAGACATTTCACCAAAAAAATATATGACATGGCTTTAGAATGATGACATGGCCTTTATATTATGTGGTGTTAATAATTAAAAGCAAAATGGTTTTTCAAAACAAATACAAATAAGGTTTGAAGATAAATTTATATATCTTTTTTTGATATTTTCATGGTTAAAAGTTAATCATTTATGCAAAAAAACAAAATCTAATTAAAGAATTTAATGATGCATGGTAAAATAATAATTCATAAATGAAACTAAAACAAATAATTTTTCTAGAAGTTTGAAAATTATTGATTTGAAGAATAATTCTACTTCTTATTTTGATATTTCAGGAATAATTTTTTAAAATATCACATAATAAGTTTTTTGTTCAAAAACCCATCATATGGATTTTTTTTAGAAATACCCTAACCTAATTTTTCATAAATAACACAAACACTAAAAAGTTTTAAGGTTGATTTTTTAAGTTTTGGATTTTTTATTTTGTTGGTTAAAAATTTAGGTAAGTTTTATGGTAGTTTTTGAAAGAAAAAACATGGCGGTAGTATTTTTGGAAGAAACATTTCTGTGTTATTTTTTGTGGAACAAAACGAAATTTAATGATAATCATAAAAATAGAAAAATTTAGAAAAAGTAACCATTTAAGCAAAAAAACAAAATATAACTGAAAATGTTAATAATAATTCGTAAATGAAAGTATAACCAATGGAAATTTCTAAAATTTGAAAATACTTGATTTGATGAACTATTTTACATTTAATATTATCTTAGTATTTTAAGAGAAACTAGGTGGCCGTCCGCGAGAATTTGCGGGTATAAATATTACATGGAGAATTTAACTATAAATTTTTTATGTTTACTTATCAAATAAAATATTTTAAAATTATCAATTAATTGGAAAATAACTTTAGTAAAAAATTATTTTTATTACTTTATTGGTTAAAATATATGACATTGTTTTGATTAAACTCTATGTATCGTTTCCAAATTCCTCATGTTATCAAATTTTCTTCAAACATGTTTACAAGCTCATTATTCACTGAAACATGAATTTTATTACTCTACAAAAATAATAATGAAATAATAAACGTTAGTTAATCAATGAGACATACACCATGTTAGCAAGAGAACTACGAATATTATTAAATATTAATATCTTTTATGATCACTCTTGGAGCCCATGAACTCTGAACTTTTAAGTTGCCAACGTTAGAGATTTGACCAATTACATATGAAAATAAGGAAAATGGATTGTTAATATAGTAAATAATGTGATCGAAACAATCATATTTCGAATAAATTATAATACAACTTACCAACCAAGATTTTGTGTCAAAAAATCCATATTTTGGATGGCACTGAAATCAACAAAATCAAAAAATTATTATTAGCTATCATAGATATTCCAAATATGATAATTTCAGGTTTGAAACTAATTTTGAATGGGTGTTTTGTGGCTCGGAAATAAGAATCCATCTGCAGAAAATCAAAATTTGAAACTTTTTTCTAAGCTCCTCCTGTTGTCGACCTTTCTTCAAATATGTTGACAAACTCATTTTTCAGGGAAGCATGGATCTTATTACCCTTAAAAAAATTAATGAATTCAAACGTTAGAATGAAGATAAACATAATAACGTATCCATAAAATTAAAAATCTAGAAAGACTTACATATTCATCCGCAAGTACGGATTCAAGCTTGACACCATATGAGTGTTGTTTTTTCCAAACGTTCAAAACCCTCACATTGATCGTTAAATCATTATGAGGGACAATAACCTCAGAAACATTGACTTGAACCATGTGAAAAAGTAAAAAAAAAAAGAAGTGATCTGTTTTCTGTTTGACAAAAGGAGGATGCGTTTTTTCATCGCATGGGCAACCATATATATACAAACGAATAATCTTGGTAGGCAAGGTAGATTTAATGTTAATTTCCTTAATTATTTCATAAATTATTGAATTATTAATTGTGGTTTCCATGTATGATTTACCAAAATTTAAGTACATTTGCCTTGATAGTTTATATTTTCTTGCCAAAAAATTTTCCAACATTTTGGGTTCCATATCTAAATTGATTTATTTTAATACATTTTAATTATAGTTTTTTAATTTTCGTAAATGTAACTTTTGAAATTATAATCTTCATATTTATATACACAAAGTTTATTACATTATCAATAGATTTTTATTGTTTCCATAATTAAACACTCGAATAAAAAACAGTAACATTATGTTACCAAAAATAGTCAACATGTATATCAGTAGTTTTTTGGTTTCCATATCTATAGAATCAAATTTTTAAACATGATCATTCTAATCAGCGATTTTCGTAATTATTACTTTCGAAATTATAATCTTCATATGTATAGAAACAAAATTTATTACATTTTTAATGTATTCTTTTATTTCCATAATTAAACACTCGAATAAAAAACAGTAACATTATGTTACCAAAAATAGTCAACATGTATATCAATAGTTTTTTGGTTTCCATATCTATAGAATCAAATTTTTTAACATGATCATTCTAATCAGCGATTTCCGTAATTATAACTTTCGAAATTATAATCTTCATATGTATAGAAACAAAATTTATTACATTTTTAATGTATTTTTTTATTTCCATAATTTAAAAACTCGAATAAAATAACTTAAATTATGTTATCAAAAGTAGTTGACTTTTGCATTATATCCTTATTTAGTCGAATACATTTATTAATTTTTTGGGTCAAAAATAATTTAAATAAAATAAAATAACCAAAACTAATTAACCAATCAAATTATAATAATTAATTTGAGCTCCTATATGAATGACACGTGTACTAAATTCACTAAAGTAACTTCTCTTTTAATATATAGTAGGCTTTTTTAAAATACCACATAATAAATTTATGTTCAAGGACCCCTACACATTAATTGAGAAGTAAGTTTGCCACAAGTCATAATCACAAGACATTTCACAAAAAATATGACATGACTTTAGAATGATGACATGGCTTTTATATTATGTGGTATTAATAATTAAAAGCAAAATGATTTTTCAAAACAAATACAAATAAGGTTTGAAGTTAAGTTTGTATATCTTTTCTTGATATTTCCATGGTTAAAAGTTAATCATTTATGCAAAAAAAATCTAAATAAAGAATTTAATGATGCATGGTAAAATAATAATTCATAAATGAAATTAAAACAAATAATTTTCTAGAAGTTTAAAAATATTTGATTTGAAGAATCATTCTACTTATTATTTTGATATTTCAGGAATAATTTTTTAAAATATCACATAATAAGTTTTTGTCAAAAAACCCATCATATGGATTTTCTTTTCCAAAAATACCCTAACCTAATTTTTCATAAATAACACAAACACTAAAAACAAATTTTAAAGGTTGATTTTTTAAGTTTTTGGTTTTGTATTTTGTTGGTTAAAAATTTAGGTTAGTTTTATGGTAGTTTTGGAAAGAAAAAAAAACATGGTGGTAGTAATTTTGGAAGAAACATTTTTGTGTTATTTTTTATGGAACAAAAAAAATTTAATGATGATCATAAAAAGAGAAAAAATTAGAAAAAGTAATCATTTAAGCAAAAAACAAAATATAATTGAAAATGTTAATAATAATTCGTAAATGAAAGTATAACCGATGGAAATTTTCTAAAATTTTGAAAATATTTGATTTGATGAATTGTTTTACATTTAATATTATCTTAGTATTTTACGAGAAATTTCTTAAAATACCATATAATAAATTTTTGTTCAAGAAAACCATCATATGAAATTTTTTTCCTAAAATACACTAACTTATTTTTTTTTAAATACCACAAACACTGCAAATGAATTTTAAAGGTTAATTTTTGAGCTCTGTGTTTGTTATTTTGATTGTTTAAAATCATAGTCACAATAAAATAGCTGAAGATATTGTTCAAATATACTTCACTTATATCCAATTCAAAATAAGTAGAAGTTTCTATGAAAAATATTATTAATTTTGCTCTTTTTCTTAAAATAATCATTATGAAAAATAATTTGTTTAGTTCAAAGACAATAATTACGAAAAAATCAATTGATCATGTATAATAATATAGATATTTTTAACTCGCGTATTATGCGAACATATCACCTAGTAGCAACTTAATTAATATTGTTAACTAGAGTTTTGAACCGCGCAGGTTTTTTTTAATAATTTTAGATATTATTAATTATGTTTAAATTTTTTGAGTATCGGGTTTATAATTTTCGGTTATTTCGAATTTTGGATTCGGGTTCAGGTTCAAAACTTTTAGAATTTTCAGTTATATCGAATAATATCCAGTATCCAAAATACCATGAAACAAAACCCATTAGAGTATTAAAAAAAGCATCAGATGACTAAACTTGAATTTTTATAGTTTATATAGATTATTTATAAATTTCTATAGATTTTTCTAAATTTTATCACTTTATGATTTTTTTTAAAATTTTTGTAACAAAATTTATTTAGAAAATAATATTATTGTAATATAATTATTTTAAAAGCTATGGATTTATTTAAAATTTGAAAACAAACTATATTTAAATTTGCTAAAAATTGATGATTTTAAATTGTGTTGGTTTACAATTTTGATAGTGATTAAGTGAAAAGAATATTAGAATATTCTAATATGTTTGTTTGAATATGTAAATGAGTAAGTAGTGTTATTTTAATTTATTAGATACATTTAAATAAAATTTCTAAAATATGTTCACTTTAAAAAATCACACATGAAAAAGGTCTATGTCTTCCCTTTTAATAAGATAGATATATAAATTTTTTTTTATTCTGACTAGAAAACACTTAGGGGGTGTTATTGGATTCTGCGTTTTTTTGTAACTGATTGTATTTTAAAATTCCGATGAAATACATGGTTGTTCAATTATGTATTTGGCAAAATACATTAAAAAAACGTTGTTATTCAATTATGTATTTGATTGATGCATTTTAAAATACAATAAAAACCACTGTTATTCAAAACATATTTGATTTTAAAGGATTTTAATTTAAATGCATTTGAATGTATTCTTCTGTTTAAAACATGAGTAACCAAATACACTTCTATTTTGGTCTGATTTTGACTTTTTCATATACAAATAAACATTCTAGTCCATCCCTCAAACGTACTCCTCTCTTGCATCAGATCATCTCCTCATCGGCAGGTAAAATCGGCAAGACTGAATCAAAAAAACTATTATAGTTTCGGTTTGACACAAATACAAAATCATCCACTACGAACGAGAACTGTATAGAAATGAGACTTTTGGAAATTTTGTCGGGAGCAACAAACACAAGAAAAGAAATGGATCAAAGCTATATACTTTTGCCAAGAAGGATTTGTAATTTTTGGTCTTTCAACAAGTGAGTGTTGATGAAATTCATAATCGTACTCACCACAAGTTTTTTTTATAATGGATTTTTGAATTTTGCAGGATTTGAAAATCTATACCAGTTAACTAGACTGCATTTACAGAAAAACATATTAAAATACTTATAATTTAGATGATTTAAAAACACAAAGAAATACATAAAAACACAATACAATGTAATACAAGAAATCTCATGATCATTGAGCAAAATTCATTCAAATCCATTAAAATACTTCCAATCTAAATACATTAAAATACTTTCAATTACTAAATTGAATACCACCCCCTTATTTCTTTATCAAATAACTAAACCAGTTATTATTATTTATCTATAGTTAATTTTCGTATTCTTAGAAACATTTGGAAGCAAAGCTATTTGAGAGGGAGAGTGTACATGTGCACCCACTGTTTTTTAATAATTCAATGCAATTTTAATTAAATTCAGTATTGTGCCCCCATTATTTTTAACAGTTTTGTATTTTTGCCCCTACATAAAAAAGATCATAAATTCGCCCCTGACTTGGAATCCTATTCTGTTACAGACGAGGGTCTTTTGTTTTTAGATAGAAAAAATTTAGAATTATTAGAAGTTATAATAAAAATATGAAAATAAGCAAACGTAAGCAAAATATAATATATACAAAATGTTCAATATATCTGTAAACTTACAATTATCATGTTAATTTTTCGCATTCTTGATGTTTACGAACTAGGAGTGACTATTTTTCTCTTTGAATCCTTTTCAAATAGACTTGTTGTTTTAGACGCATACAATCTTGAGCGCGTTAAAAAAAGTAATGGTGTTGCTAACGGTTACTAGGGTTAAATTCTTATGTTCACATCACATTTTAAAAATAAATGAAACCTTGATATGAATTTGCTATTTTTGTTTTACTTTATGTATAAATAGATCCCACGGTTTTTATTACTTTTTTACATTTTTAGAAAGTGTGTTTCTTAACGGCATGCTCATTTGAGAACTCGGGGGAACTCGAATCCTAACGCCCTTTTTGAATTATTTTAATTAATTTATTTATTTTTGGTTGATTTAAAAAAAAATTAATAAATGAACCAATCGCGGGCCGCCACGTGTCGTGGGGCACACAAACAGTTGCTGAACCCACCCCTTACGAGAGCCACCCTACGAGACAGTATCATCAAAAATATATTATTATAATAATTTATTTTTTGGAGATTTGTGCGATTTTCTCCTTTAATCCTTCAATGGAGATGCTTTTACATCTTTCCCAAAGTTTCATCCTACTAATTTTGTATTACATTTTTCACACACACGTATATATATACATATATATATATATATATCAATATTTTGTACTATAGCTTAAAAATTTTGGTCATTCAGCATTCTCATAAACTCAAAAACTCAAGCATACTTAGGAATGTATCTCACTTCCACTGATTGTTGATGATCATTAGGCAGCTTGAGACTTGGACTTTATATGGCTTACTCATGATAAGATCATTGAGTCATGAATCCAATAGCAAGTTTCGTATCACATAAGCTATTGTAGGCGAAGCTTATCATAAAAGAAAGAGACTTTAGAGGCAACCCTAAGACGACACATAGAAGAATAAAGAGCGAGTTTATAGAAAACAAAGGAAAAATACAAGTCATGTCCTTAGCTAGCCTTTCGGATTCCAAATAACTAATGAGATACAGCTGCTAATCAATTCTATTTATAATTTTATTCAAAATGGAGAACATATAATTAGATATCGATTCTGCTTCCCGACTTCTTGTTGCTTCCGCAATCACTTTCTCTATTGCAATGGTTGCATGTCTTCCGCTTCCTGAGCAAACGGTCGCACAATCACATGATAATCCTCGCGATATCCATCCATGTGAAATTATATCTCACTTCAGTTTCCATTTTCCACACAAACATATATTCTTTAATTCTTTTGATACCTATATGAACATCCATAAGATTTTTACTGGCCTTTCACCCGCAATCATTTTCCAAAACCCATCAGACGTTTTCTTCTTCTTATTTTCAGTGGTGATAAAACACATAGAAGACTTCCAGTGCATGTTTCATGCGCATAGATATTAAGTGTTGAAATAAGCTTAAATCATGCTAGCTCAAACCGGGATTAATCAAAGGATCGGGATCCCTAAACCAAACCGAGATATGGTTTTCTATGTGAAATAGGATTAGGAATTAATTAGTAGTTATAAAATAGAATTCCTAATAGGTTTAGGGGAATAGTTTTAGCATAAATAAGAACCTTAAAACATCGAGTTATGGTGTGAGGGTTTTGAGAGATTATCTTTGAGAGGTTGTATGAGTTTTGAGTTATTTTCTCATTAATAAAAGAGCATTCTTATTACGTTCAAAGTCTTATTCTCTACAATTGGTATTGGAGCATTAAGAAAGCTTAAATATTAATTTTTCTTTAAACCTTCGTCAAAATAGAACAGAGGATCGTTCTCTGTTTTTTCTTTTTTTCGAAGGAACTTTGTTTAAAAATCAAAGATTATTTAAGTTTTCTTTTAGGTTACAAAACCAGGAGTCGATACCTCTGTTTCTTATAGAAAAATCATCGACAAAACTTGGTGAAAACTCTCCATAGAAACTCATGATGGGAGAGACAACACCAACAAGCACGATGGCCACGTCGAGCTCGTCAACCACGAGCGCTCGAGTCGGAGAAGGTGGAGCTCCTTCTTCCGTAAAGTGCCCTATTCTAAACAACACCAATCATACCGTATGAGCTATAAAGATGAAAGTTGTGCTAAGGGTACACAAAGTGTGGGAAGTTATCGATTTCGGGATCGATAATGATGAAAAAAACGACGTTGCCATGGCGTGATATTTGAGTCAATACCGGAAGCGTTAGTTCTTCAAGTAGGCGAGCTGAGTACGGAAAAACAAGTGTGGGAGGCCATCAAAGCTAGACATGTAGGAGCAGAGAGAGTAAAAGAAGCTAGGTTACAAACTTTGATGGCTGAATTTGATCGGCTTAAGATGAAAGATACCGACACAATAGACATGTTTGCTGGTCGTTTATCTGAAATCTCTTCAAAATCAAGTGCCGTAGGAGAAGAGATAGGTGAAGCGAAACTTGTTAAGAAATTTCTCAAAAGTTTGCCACGGAAGAAGTACATTCAAATTGTTGCCGCACTAGAGCAAGTGCTTGACTTAAAAACTACAAGATTTGAGGACATTGTTGGACGCTTGAAGGTCTACGAGGAGAGAATTACAGAGGAAGAAGATGTAGGATCCAATGAGAAAGACAAGCTTATGTATGTTAATGCTCCCAGCTCGTATACAAACCCGAAGCAACAACAAAACCGCGACTCTGGTGGAGAATATAGAAATCGCGGAAGAGGTGGCTGATTTGGAAGAGGAAGAGGTCGCGGTCGTGGAAGATATACCTCTCGCATTACCTGCTATAGATGTGATAAACTGGGACACTATGCTTCCACTTTCCCGGATCGTTTGCTTAAACTCCAAGAAGCTGAGGCAGAAAATACACAAGAAGCTGATGAACTTATGATGCACAAAGTTGTGTACTTGAATGAAGAGAAAGTAGTGCCGAGCAAGTATGAGTCTAATAGCGGAGAAGATGGTTTGTGGTACCTTGATAACGGAGCTAGTAATCACATGAGCGGAGATCAAAGATACTTTTCGTTTATTGATATCTCAATCACCAGAAAAGTGAGATTCAGAGATGATTCGAGGATAGATATTAAAGGGAAAGGCTCGATAGAACTCGTAGACACAAACGGTGATGTCAGAACAATGACTGATGTCTATTATATCCCTGATCTAAAAAGCAATATCATTAGTCTAGGACAGGCTACAGAAGTTGGGTGTGATATCAGAATGAAAGCAGAATATCTAACAATGTATGATAAGAATGGGAAGCTGATCGCAAAAACCACTAGATCAAAGAATAGACTATACAAGGTCCGTATGGGTCTAAAGACAAACATGTGTCTAACTTGTGGCACGCACGATTGGGTCACGTGAGCATGGAGACGGTCAAGTCCATGGCCGAGAAAGAGTTGGGGATTGGCATACCACATATCAAAGGCGAAACCAGAATCTGTGAATCATGCTTGCGTGGAAAGCAAGCGAGGAAAACATTCCCTCAGGCCGCCTCATTTTGAGCCAAAGAAGTACTAGAACTCGTACATGGAGACTTATGTGGTCTTATAGCTCCAAGCACTGCAACAGGAAATAGATATGTGTTCGTAATTATAGACGATCACTCACGATATATGTGGACACTCTTGCTTAAAGCCAAAGGAGATGCTTTCGAAGGGTTTAAAATATTTAAGAGCTTAGTAGAAAGGGATTGTGGAAAGCATATACAAACTTTCAGAACGGACAGAGGAGGAGAGTTTGTATCTACTGAATTTAAAGCTTTCTGCAATAATTCTGGAATCAAAAGACATCTTACGGCACCATATACACCTCAACAAAATGGTGTTGTTGAGCGAAGAAACCGAACTTTAATGGAGATGACGAGAAGTATTATGAAGCATATGGGAGTATCAAACTATTTATGGGGTGAAGCCACAAGACACTCGACTTACGTGCTAAATCGTGTAGCAAGTCGAGCAGTGAATAACCGAACTCCTTATGAGCTATATCACTCCAAGAAACCGAACATAAGTCACTTGAGGACGTTTGGATTTTTGGGATACTCGAAAGTTGACTCTTTTAATCTGAAGAAGCTCGATGATAGAACAAGAAAGCTCGTGCATCTCGGTACCGAGCCCGGATCGAAAGCTTATCGTCTCTTTGACCCACAAAACCGTAAGATAGTTGTGAGTAGAGATGTGGTTTTTGATGAGACAAGAGGCTGGAACTGGAGTTCTGATATCTCTACCACATACACTAATGAAAGCTTCGTGATTAGCTTAGGAACTTACGGAAACGAAGGTATTCGCAAAGCAGAGGCAGAATTTGAGAAACATACCGTCGAGCATAACGAAGCAGAAAATACAGAGCAAACAGGAACAGAGACTCGCGAAAGAGAGAGCATAACACCGGAGGTTGAGGTTGAAAGAAATCTGAGAGAAGTAATCTCCATTAATGAAGGTAACGATGTACCTTCAGCCGCAAGCAATCGTTACGGAGAAGAAGATGGAGCTAGAAGCGATACTTTTCTGGAACCAGTGACTGATGCCAATATAAGAAGATCATCGCAGAATACTTCCAGGCCTCGTTACTTGGATGATTACATACTCATTGCAGAGGAAGAGGGAGAAATCTTACTGTTGAGTCTTAATAGTGAACCTTTGAGCTTTGATGAGACTAAAGACCACAAGGAGTGGCTTGCGGCTTGTGATGACAAGATCTTCAATATAAGAAGATCATCGCAAAATACTTCCAGACCTCGTTACTTGGATGATTACATACTCCTTGCAGAGGAAGAGGGAGAAATCTTACTGTTGAGTCTTAATAGTGAACCTTTGAGCTTTGATGAGGCTAAAGACCACAAGGAGTGGCTCGCGGCTTGTGATGACGAGATCTTTTCAATCACAAAGTTGAAATTGTGGGAACTAGTGCAGCTTCCAATTGGAGCAAAAGCAATCAGACTTAAGTGGGTATTCAAGTTGAAAAGTAATTCGGATGGAAGCATAAATAAGCACAAGGCTCGGCTTGTTACAAAAGGTTATATACAAAGACATGAGATCGATTACGATGAAGTATTTGCGCCAGTTGCGAGGCTGGAAACAATCCGTTTGCTCATTAATTTTACGGCTTCTCGAAACTGGGAAATACACCATTTAGATGTAAAAACTGCGTTTTTACATGGAGAACTCAAAGAAGAAGTTTTTGTGTCACAACCTGAAGGTTTTGAGGTGAAGGGACAAGAAGGAAAGGTGTATAAATTAAAGAAAGCCCTTTACGGACTTAGACAAGCTCCAAGGGCTTGGAGTGGGAAACTAAATAAGATCTTAAGGGAATTACAATTCACGAAATGGCTAAAAGAGCCATCGGTTTTTAGAAAGAAGGTAAGGGGAAGTCTTCTCTTGGATGCTGTCTATGTTGATGACTTGTTTGTCACATGTGGGGATGTGAAAACCATTGTCGAGTTTAAGAGGGAGATGTCGTCTAAGTTTGAGATGAGCGATTTAGGACTATTAACCTATTATCTCGACATTGAAGTGAGTCGGAGTAAAGGTGTTGTAACATTGAATCAAAGCCGATATGCTGTTAGGATATTGGAAGAAGCAAGTATGGAGGGATCCAATCCCACGCAGGTCCCTATGGACTCGTCTCTCAAGATCTCCAAGGTCAATGATGAGGAAGACATAGATGCAACTAGTTACAAAAAGACTATTGGATGTCTTTGCTACCTTCTTCACACCAGATCAGACTTATCCTTTTGTGTTAGTATATTGAGTAGATATATGCAGAGACCAAAGACTTCGCATGGAGCAGCCTTAAAATAGTGTCTAAGATACTTAAAAGGCACATTGTCGTATGGTTTAGTAGTGGAACCGGCGGCCCCTGAGGAGAATTCTCTAATTGGCTACAGTGACAGTAACCGCAATGTTGATCCTAATGATGGAAGAAGCACTACAGGACATATTTTCTTTCTTGGAAGGAGTCCAATAACATGGTGTTCACAGAAACATGAAACTGGAGCATTATCATCATGTGAGGCAGAGTTCATGGCAGGAATAGAGGCAGCTAGACAAGCTGTGTGGCTGCGCGATTTACTTGGAGAAGTCACGGGAGAATCCGAAAGGAAGTTTTTCATTTGCATAGACAATAAGTCTGCTATTGCACTCACAAAGAATCCTGTGTTTCATGGAAGGAGTAAACATATTCACACTCGTTTCCACTTTATAAGAGAGTGCGTTGAAAAGGGTCTGATCGAGGTTATACATGTTTCTGGAAGTGAACAGAAAGCAGATATTTTAACGAAAGCTCTTGGAAGAATCAAGTTCAAGGAAATGAGGGAGTCTATTGGGTTTCAAGACTTGAGTAGACATAATTCTAAGCTTAAGAGGGAGAATGTTGAAATAAGCTTAAATCATGTTAGCTCAAATCGGAATTAATCAAAGGATCGGGATCGCCTAAACCAAACCGAGATATGGTTTCCTATGTGAAAAAGGATTAGGAATTAATTAATAGTTATAAAATAGAATTCCTAATAGGTTTAGGGGAATAGTTTTAGTATAAATAAGAACCTTAAAACATCGAGTTATGGTGTGAGGGTTTTGAGAGATTATCTTTGAGAGATTGTATGAGTTTTGAGTTATTTTCTTATTAATAAGAGAGCATTCTTATTACGTTCAAAGTCTTAATCTCTACATTAAGTTCGTACACTACTCAACCAGGTTAAATTGGTTGGTTCAACCAGAGATGTTGATGCACTAAAGCCGCATGATTTATCCAGCGCTATGTGCAACAAGCATGCCCGACCTTGATATAAAGCACATGAAGTTGGTGCTTTAAGTACACAATTATGTAAAGAATTTGAAGGCATCAACTTTTGAAAATTCTAGCTTTAATGCAATAGTGTTGACCTTCTTTATATTACTTAATTAATCCTAATAGTTCTTCCTTTCAATTTATTCTCGATTGATTTCTTTATTCTTCTCTAACATAATTTAAAAGTTTTGGTATTAGCTTTTGCATTGTTTATGTTCAAGTTATATATTGGCATTGTCAATAGTTAATTTTGTTTGATATCTCTTTTGTTCCCACTAACCTCTTTTCTTTACCATAAAATGTGTTATAATGAGAACTCATGTGTTAATGTTTGCAATTTCTTAAGAAAAACCAACTTTTGTCACAGTAAAAGATAATAGAATATTGCTTCATAAGTAACGTGTAAATTTCTTTTTGATGCAAAAGGAAATGGATCCAACAAACTTGGTCAGACGTCATTTGATATTCTTCTCTCAATACCGCCGATCGTAAGAAACCGTAAAACACATTTTGATAATTGAAACCTCTATGAAAGGTAATCACATGATTTTTATCTTCTCTTTAACCTGATTCCAATTGTTTCTAAATTTCCAGTAGATCGTTTTCTCTTTATTGTGAGAAACTTATGAGCAAGACATTATTGAGTTTTAAAGAGCTTTACTTTATTAAATAATATTTGGATACAATGTTCATTACGAGACTAGTATCTTATATAGAGGCTTTTTTCTTAGGCTTCATTCTTATCCTCTAGAGACATTTGTCTAGTCAATACATCACTACACACTGTCCAAGGACTCCATAACGGTTCTATGGTTGATTGGATGAGCTGGATGTACCTTCATACTGGACAAGCAATTTGCATGTCCCCTTGTGTTCTTGGCGAGAACAAAGTTTTGTCTTTTTGTGTTTGAAGAAACACTGATGGGCTTTATACATTGATGGGTTGCGCTTTAGTTTGGTCTATCGAAGGCATGTTTAGCTGATGACTACAGACCTTCAATTTGACAGAGAGTCTTCTCCATACTTAGTGTTTTCTTAACACTTGTCTCAACATTCCCCTCAAACTATGTGTAGGTGGCCAATCAACACCTAGTTACTTCGTAGATTTTGAAAAGGTATTGCAGATGGTGACTTTGTGAGTATGTCAGCTATTTGATGAGCAATTAAAATGTGTTGAACCACCAAGGCTTTCATTGCAACCTTCTCTCTCACATAATGAAATCGATTTTAAAATGTTTGGACCTTTTATGAAACATATGATTTGCTGAAAGGCAGACTCCGAAGAGATTTTAACACAACATTAGTGGTGTTACTTGTTGTTGTAATTCCATTTCCTTGAGAAGATTACATAGCCAAGTTACTTCAACAACCGCAAGAGACATGGTCTAGTACTCTGCTTTAGTGGAGGATTTGGAAACGGTTTCATGTTTATTTGCTGACCAGAATATAAAATTTGATCCAAAGAACGTACATATACCTCCTATGGACCTTCTTGTCTCTCTACAATCTCCGTAGTCACTATCACTATAGCATGTTAGGCTTGAATGAGTATATGAATTTATGTTGATTCCCATCTCCAATGTTCCCTTAATGTACCTCAATATCCTTTTCATAAAGTTGAAGTCTGATACACTTGGTGTGTGCATCTCCTGGCAGATGTAATTGACAAAGAATTGTATATCCAGTCTCGTCAGTATGAGCTATTGTAATTTACCAACAAGTCTTCTAAAATAGGTAGGATCAACAAACTCTTGATCACGTCGAGTAACTTGTCCAGCTTAAGTGGTAAAGGAGTAGGCATGGGTGCACAATCTACCATTCCTGCACTTATAAGTAGGTCAATAGCATATTTAGACTAATTCAAGAACATACCATCCTTGTGTGTATGAGCTTGAATACCAAGAAAGTAATGCAGTCCCCCCCATATCTTTCATTCTGAACTTTATACTAAAACTGTTGATTAGGTTATTCACAAGATCCTCATTTTTACCTGTCATTATCATGTCATCCACATAAAGGAAGAGGTAGATAGATCAATACCTTTGTGATAAACAAAGAGAGATGGATCTGGAAAGCTACATTTGAATCAAAATTCAATAAAAAAAAAAAGAGAGCTAAATTTTTCAAACCAAGCTCTTGGCGCTTGTTTTTGACTATACATAACTTTCTTTAGGCGACACACGTAATCCGGTTTATCTGGATCTTCAAACCCAGGGGGTCGAATCATATAAATTATCTCCTTCAGTTCACCGTGTAGGAAGCATTAGTCACATCAAATTGTTAGATGTTCCTTTTTTTCTAACAGAAACATGAAGAACAACTCATATTGTTGTTGTTCTTACTACAGAGCTATAATTCTCTAAGTAATCTATTTACTGCTCTTGTTTATAGCCTTTTGCTACAAGCCTTACGTTAAGTTTGTTTAGAGATCCATATGAGTTTAGCTTTGTCTTGAAGATCCAAGTACACCACAAAGGATTATGGCCTTCTTCATGTAGTTCCAAGTCCCATGTTTATGTTATGTACATATTATCCATCTCAACTCCCATTGCTCCATTCCATCCTGGGTCTTGTTAGGCAACTTTCACCATTTTAGGTTCAGGATAGTTAGCTTTAGCAGTGACATGGCATACTTGGGATTTGGTTTAACAATTCTTAAGTTACCTCTTGTAGTCATAGGGTGAGAAGTAGGTGCTTCTTGCACCTCTTCTAGTTGTAGAGGAGCATTTTTTGCAAGATTATCCTCTTTTGTGTCTTCATTTCCTGATTCTGAGATAATTTTTTCAGTTTTTGTTTCAATATTTGGTACAGGACTGAGAGGAGGTTTTGGTAGTGGAACTAAAATTGTATCCATCTTCTTTATGAGGACACATTCTTCTTATGTTGTGTGAGGCAAAGGCTCAGGTTCTACATCCTTTATACTTGTAGACTTCCAAGTCTGAAGGAGAGGAGAATCTGTATTGGAGTGATATTTGATGTACATATCAACAAAGGAAAATTGTGTCTCTTCACAGAGTACATGTTTTCGTATAAACACTTTCCATGTTGGTGGATGAAAGCACTTGTAGCCTATGTACTTTTCATTATATCCCACAAATACACATACTAGGGAATTTGGATCCATCTTGTTCTTCATATAAAGTCGTAAATAAGGATAAATTTGCAGCTAAAGACCTTTAGAGTAGTATAGATAGGTGGTTTGTTATTGAGTACCTCATAGGGAGACTTATTGTCTTGCAGAATATATAAGAGCAAAAGATTTTCGAAGAAGGTTGATGTGAAGAATGCTTCAACCCAAAGTTTGTGAGGGACCTTTCCATTGTACATCATTACAAGGCCCAATTATGTTATGTACCTGTGTTTTCTCTCAGCAATTCCATTTTTCTGTGGTGTATGAGGGTAAGACACCAATTGTTTTATTCCGCAATTATTCAGATGAGTCATGAAGTGTTTACTCACAAATTCTCTACCTCTGTCACACTGGAACTGAGTTATCTTGTGTTGCAACTGTGTTTCAACCATCTTTTGAAAAATTAGAAACACAAAATAGAAATTTAATTTGTACTTTAGTGGATAAAACCAAGTGAATCTTGAAAAATTGTCAACAAATATAACATAGTATTTGTATGCATGAGATGAAAAAACTGGACTTGGACCCCACAAGTCACGATGTAAACATTCTAGAGGTCTACTAGAGATAAAATGTGAAGACAAGAAAGGAATTTTGCAGCTTTTGCCTAATTGGCATGCTTCACACAATGCTTATGAGCTAGCCTTGTTCATTGTTATTGATTTATTTTGAGACAAGTGTTGGAGAATGTCCTTATGAGGGTGTCCTAACCTCTGGTACCACACTTCTTCACAAGCTACTTGTTGTCTTGAAGAGTAAAACGTTTAGAACTTTGCATTCTCCAACACATATAGATCTTTATGTCTTTTGCCTCGAGCTATCCCCTGCTTTTTCTGCTTGTCCTTAACACGCACATGTTCAGAATCAAAAGTGAATTTACACGGATAATTTGAAGTAAGCTTTGATACTGAAAAAAGTGACTTAGTTATTTCAGGAAAAATAAGAACATCATTCAGAGGCAATGTACCTTGAGACGTCTGAAGAGAAAGAGAACAAATATGAGTCATAGGAAGGAAGTCACCCATCACCCACCATAACTTGATCATTTCTTGATTATGTATGTGAGGTCTGAAATTGAGAAGTTGAGCTGGTGATATGAGTTATGGCACCAGTATCATGATACCATTCTTGTCCTGAACAATGATTTTGATATGAAATTTTCATTGTTGCCAAGACATTGTGTATATAATTAGGATTTTGAAAGTCTTGATCAAATTTGTTATAGCACCTTGTTGCTATGTGACCTATTCTTCCACAAATTTGACAGGTTGACCTTGTATTAGAGGAGGAGCCTGAGGAGAATTGTTGTTGCAAACCACAGTCTCGTATTAAGCAAGAGTTTGAGCCTCTTCCTTTGTATCCTCCCCTATTTCCATATTGTCCTCTGCCATGGTTAGAGTATTCTCTTCCATCTTGAAAGACTAGATGAGGCGAGATTTTTGTGGCTTGGTTTTGTATTTGTACTTTATCATCAAAGGTGATAAGCTAGTAAATAACATCTTGAAAGCTTAACTCATCAACAGAATCCATTGAATGTTCTATCACAGTACAAATACCTTCATATTCTTTCCCTAGACCACTAAAAGCACCATATATAATCTCTTGTTCTGCAACTGGGAATCCTATGGAGTTTAGTTAATCACAAACACTCTTGATTTCACCTATATACTCAACCATAGATTTCTGGTTTTTGGAAATACTTTGTAGTTTTCTTTGAAGATCTAGTTTTTTTGTAACTGAAACTCTGTTGTATTTCTTTCCAAGACTGAACAAGACATCCTAAGCTGAGTGTAGTCCATAGACCATTCTTAGGGCTTCTTCAGGGAGTAAACCAAAAAGTCAGACCATGACAAGCTGATCTCTTTTGATCCATTTCCCAAACTCTGGATTTGCTTCCTCTGACAAAACATCTCCATTTCTCACCATGATTGTAGGGGATGGTCGAGGTGTTGATCCATTGACAAAGCCAAGAAAAGACTGACTTGACAGAAATGATTCAAACTGAGTTTTCCAAAGCAAGTAATTGATTGATAAGAGTTTTAGAGTAACACATTGTGTGATACTCAAAGAGGAAGAAGAATGAGAAACTTATGAGCAAGACATTATAGAGCTTTTAAGAGCTTTACTTTATTGGATTATATTCGGATACAATGTTTATTATGAGACTAGTATCTTATATAGAGGCTATGTTCTTAGACTACATTTTTTTTCTCTAGAGACAGATGTGTAGTCAATACGTCACTACACATTGTCCAAGGACTCTATAATGGTTCTGCATGTTGATTGGATGAGCTGGATGTACGTTCGTATTGGTCATGCAATTCGTGTGTCCTCTTGTGTTCTTGGCAAGAACAGAGTTTAGAAAAAGTGTGTGTGAAGAAACATTGATAGGCTTTGTAAACTGATGGGCTATGTTTTGATTTGGCCTATTGAAGGTCAGTTTAGCTGATGATTGCATACCTCTTGTTTGACAGAGAGTCTTCTCCATACTTAATGTTTTCTTCTCGATTGTCTCAACATATTGTTAGCAAAACACCTTCACTAAAAAGTACATCGATATATATGTTGAAAACGAAATATTTGAAGAAGTGGGCTCCTACGAGGCTTTTTCAAAGTAAGCAATATAATAATTATAACTTACTGTTTTCTTTAACATTTAATGTTATAGTATTTTTGTTTGGTTTTGTTTAAACATTACTCCCTCCGTTCCACAAAGAAGGAAGCTTTAGAAAAAAAAATTGTTTCTTAAAATTAGATTTTTTAGGTTTTCAATATAATTAATGATAAGAAATTGTTAGAATCAATAAGTTTTGACAAAAAACTATTGGTTGGAAGCTTAGAGAAATTATTTTTTATACAGAAAACTAGACATTTATTTTTATATATTAACTATTTCTTAATACGTGTTAAAAGTCCAAAACATTCATCTTAGTGGAACGGAGGGAGTATAATATTATATTCTATTCCCATGATCTATACTATTCATTTTTTTAATCTATAACGCTTAACCAGTTAGAAAAAAAATACTGTTGACGAAGAATTTTGTTTTGAATTGGGCCTAACCGGATCAAATAAGGCATGGTATATGTTAACCCCATAAGCTGAAAAGGTGAGAGTTAACATTTTGTCAGATGGAAACTCATAAATCGCACATCACGGCGTGTCATGTGAGTGACGCGTTCGATGAACGACACGCATTCTTCCGCCTAACTATCTTTGACGGATTTATTTATACATTTTTTATTAAAAGTATCTCTAGTTACTTTCAAATTTTAATTTAAATAAAATAACTTTATTTGACAATTCGTATAGATCTCGTTGATTTATTTTCTTCAGAAAGAGAGAGAATATAAAGATTAAACAAATATTGTATGCCATCATCATTGATGTCCATGATCTTATGGTTATAGTTTTGATTATTTAATACAATATGGTTCATGTACAATGGTCCTCTCATATATTCATACCATTTCTTATAAATTTATTTTAGTCGTTACTTTGGTTACTGTAGTAACTGAGATATCAAATTTATAGTGTAATGGAATTTTTTTAGTTGAATAGGTAAATGGTTCTTTGGAAATTTATGTAATAGAATAGTTAGTGAGTAAAATAATAATTTAAAACTTCTCAGCAGTGGTATATATTATACCGTAATGGTAAAAAGTTATTAATTTAAGACTTTTTCATATGAAGTCGAATGCTAAATAATTTTCACAATGAAGTTTCTACAATTTTTAGCTTATTTAGAATTTGACATAATTCACCTCATAAAATACAATCAATAATTAAATATCCACGATATAATTAGAAACCGAGTGGAAATAGATGTTAAGAAAATATAAAAATGGAAATTAGCAAATAAAAATATCAGAAAATATCATTCGCTAATTTTTTGCACTAATTAGTATGTATTTTAAATAAATGACTTGGCCTATTCGACGGTGTGAAAGACATTAAAAGCTGCTTAATAAAATAAAAGTCAAGAAGTGTAATAAAAGTATAATTTGGAAATTTTCATTTTTCGTTTCTCTTCCCATGAAATGTGCATAAACTTAGAAACTTTCTCATTTGTGTCTGCTCCAATCCGCCATCTCTGATCTTTCTCTCTCTGTCTCTGTTGTTTCATCCTCTCCACGACGATGAAGCACAAAGTCACCAAGAGAGTCATTTCTCTCAAATGGGTTCCATTTCTCTGCATCTCTTGCTTTGCTCTCGGAGCAATTTTTACCTCCAGGTTCCAAAAGTTTCCACCTTTCTCACGAATTTTCTCTTGCTCTCTTCGACTTCTCTCAAATGGGTTTCTTGCTTTTGTTGTGATTTGTTCAAATACAGGTCTTTTGCGCCGTCGTCAGATTCCGACAGTCAGCTAATTTCACAGCGCCGTCGTGATCATGAACTTCAGATTGTTTCAGATGATTGTTCCCTTAAGAAAGTATGCTTCTTGTTGCAATCTATTAGCTCATTAGAATTTGTTTAGCTAGTGTCGAAGCTCTTATGTTTGTTCACTGATTCGCTTAGATACAGAGAGAAGCGCAAGAAATTGATGAAGTTTTGAGAACTCACGAAGCAATACAGTGAGTTATGAAGATTGAATTAGCTTTTTGCTTTTTGTTCTCTTTCTCTTTATTGTTAAAGCTTTCGTTTCTATGGCTTTGGAGGGTTGATAGGTCGTTAGATAAGTCGGTTTCTACGATTCAAATGCAATTGTCTTCTACTCAAGAGATGATTCATGGCTCGGAAACATCCTCCTCTTTACCGGTAACAAACCCGAGGAAGAAAGTGTTCATGGTAATGGGAATTAACACCGCATTTAGCAGTAGGAAACGGCGTGATTCAGTCAGAGAAACATGGATGCCTCAAGGTTATTGTAGACTCAATCATCGTGTCTTTTATTTGTACTCTTTTAGTTTCGAGTGTAGCTAATATATGTGGATTGTTCCACAGGGGAGAAGCTTGAGAAATTGGAACAAGAGAAAGGAATTGTCATCAAGTTCATGATTGGTCACAGGTGAAATTGCATCGCTTTCTCTCAAGATTTATAAATTTCGTGTTATCTTAAGGTTGAGATTTACTCAAGTGTATACAAAAATGTGTTTGGCAGTGCGACATCAAATAGTATATTGGATAGAGCGATTGACTCAGAAGATGCTCAACATAAAGACTTCCTTAGGCTGGTGAGACAATTTATACATTTGAATTCTTTTAGATTTCACTTCACTGTATTTAAAATTCTTATTTGGTTGTAGGAGCATGTTGAAGGATATCACGAACTCTCCGCAAAAACGAAGATATTTTTCTCTACCGCAGTAGCGAAATGGGATGCAGAGTTCTATATCAAGGTTGATGATGATGTTCATGTCAATCTCGGTAAAAAAAACATGTTTTCACCATTTTCTTTTGCTGCTATATACTTCACTGGCAGAGCAGTAAAAGGGTTTTTTAACTTTGCCTTTTTTTCAGGTATGCTTGCTTCCACACTTGCCCGCCACCGCTCAAAGCCGAGAGTCTACATCGGGTGTATGAAATCAGGGCCTGTTCTTGCTCAAAAGTAAATTCCATTTGTCTAAGTCCGGCTTCCAAATCTTTCTGGTGTTGATTAAATGTTAACTAGATGCTTAAAATTTCAGGACAGTGAAGTACTATGAACCTGAATATTGGAAATTTGGAGAGGATGGTAACAGATACTTTCGACATGCTACGGGACAGATCTACGCAATCTCGAAGGATCTTGCCGAATACATATCCATCAACCAGTAAGTAACTATGTATTCCTATCATTTTTTTTTTGTATAAATTCATATATTTGTTCTAAAGGATTTTTGCTTTTGTGTTTAGGCCAATTTTGCATAAGTACGCAAACGAAGATGTGTCTTTGGGGTCGTGGTTTATAGGTCTTGAGGTTGAACATATTGATGACCGCAACTTTTGTTGTGGGACTCCTCCAGGTAAAGATCTGAGTCTTAAGCAATCTCTCTACATATGTATCTTTTCGCGCTTATTTCGAATAGTTAGGTTCCCTTTTGATTTTGCATCCACGAATAGATTGTAGATGGAAGGCAGAGGCAGGTGATGTATGTGTGGCGTCATTCGAATGGAGTTGCAGTGGAATATGCAAGTCTGTAGAGAGAATGAAGATAGTACATGGAGTGTGTAGTGAAGGAGAAGAAGCTGTTTGGAATACACTTCTCTAAAATTCTAGCTTAAGTGGAGCCAATACAACCAAAACATACACTCACAACTTTTGATGAGAGGGAGAGTATAAATTTTTTGTAAAGAACCAAAAGTCAAGTCTACACATCGCATACCTTTTTTGTCAGATTCTAAAGACACATTTACAATTTGTGATTCTTAATACAAACAGAATTAGATGTGACTGATCCTTCTTTGTTAAAGCTCTAATACGGAGCTTTTTCTTCTCATTACCATGAATCCAAATCTTAAGCTATATGTTTCTTTTAAGCTCAAAGGCACATTTTGTTTTGAGCACACCCCAAAAGCCGAGTCTCGGTCACGGCTCTTTTGTAGCAAAACCATCTCTTCTTTTCTTGCTTTAAGCCACTTGGTGAGTCCTGGTTCAGGGCACAGAAGGCAATGTCCACCAATGGGCAGTTAAAAGAGTAATGAGCACAACATGCGTGTTCTTTCAGCTTTACCCGTCTTTGACTGACTGATCACCTGAAGATGTCTTCTGATTGGCTCGCTTGTCAGCTGAAGCCGCTTTCTCGTTTCCCGGCTTGTCTTCCTGAAGGCGATCAACTGGAACATAGAAGTATCCCTTTGGGAGCCGCCGGTTCTTGAAAGAAGCTTCATCCGATGTCATCAACAACTCTTTTGCAAATGTTTCTACATGCTGCTATTATCAGTTATCAAATATAAGATCCTATGAATGAGCTTGGGTGGAGCAGAAGACTAGTTGAACATAGCAACAATACACGTAACTTACGACAAAAAGAATCTTCTCACCTTCTTAGGCTTTGAGCCTTTATCTCCATCCTCTGAAACACTAGGGGACACTATACAATGTTTGCGGGGCACGGTTTTCCCTGAAAACTTTTGTCTTTCGGTTGGCTTACGGGAAAACCTACTCTTGGAAGTAGCACTATCGTCGGTTTTCTGATCGCTGTCCATTAAAACGGGGCCTTTGCCCCGGCGCTTAACAGAGACTATGCTGCTGTCAATGGTGATATCATCTGACTTCTGTCTTGCTTCACTGCCAGATATATTACTATCGGGAGGACCTATCACCGAAGTTGTAGCCGAATCTGATGAAATTTCTGAAGGTGGAAATGGATTACGGACATGTAATGAGCGTGCAGCGTGATCCCTTTTGGCAACAAGTATTTCATGAGAGGTAATAGCCAACTCTCGCTGCAAATATACCATACCAGTAAGCATCCATGTGTTTGTTTCAATGAAAGGAAGATTTACGGTTTTTAGGAATTAGTTTTGCTTACCTTTAATTTCTCCCTCTTGACTATCCGCTCACAAAGAAGGCGCAACCTCTCAAGTTCAACCTGGAGATAAAAAGTATATGCTTAACATGAAGATACAAGGAATATCTTTTTAGCATGGAGTTGGTAAAATCAATCTTTTTTCATTCGGTAAGAGCTCTTACCCTATAATGCTTGAGAGTTTTCAGCTCCTCCGCCCCATGCTTCTGAGACTCAGCCTGCAAACACAGTCAGGCAAATATAAGCAACCTGAT
This sequence comes from Anastatica hierochuntica, assembly GCA_900406275.1. Taxonomy (NCBI): domain Eukaryota; kingdom Viridiplantae; phylum Streptophyta; class Magnoliopsida; order Brassicales; family Brassicaceae; genus Anastatica; species Anastatica hierochuntica. Next base: position 7,502 of record OVAN01001860.1, on the reverse strand, counting down.
GATCCAAGTAGAGGCCATAATAAAGGCGAAAGAGGTAGCAAATAAGACCTTTGTCTTTTGTTCCAAGCTGTGCTTTTCACAGTAAGCCTTATGCGGAAGTTTCCCACCACCAATCATATGAAAACCCACACTTCTGGCACAGGAAGGGTGGAATGTTGTCTGGCAGTTACCATAACTACACTGTAAAATGTAACATAAGCTTTTTGTTCAATCGTTATACCAATACTTGAGTAGATGTCTTCAGACTGTAAAAAAACTCAAGAAAGAGTAGAGTACCTTAATGCATGCACCATATATCCGGTGGCATACACAACAACTGTCCTTGTTCTTAGCCAAAGATTCCTAAAAAGGCCACATAAATTAAGCTTTAGCAATTTTAAACAGCTTAAACACAATACTGATTCCGCATCGTAATAATATAAACCCACCATTCCCTGCACAGGATTTATTTGCCCCCTTCTGAAGGTTGATTCCAAGGACCACTGCAAGAAATTACATACCACGAGTTATTTGCAATGTTCATTATTCCAACTGGATATAGTACTCTCAGACTCTACAAAATAACTGCTGCTGTAGAAGGAAATTTCACCTCGGCACAAAATGCATGTACCCACTGCTCATTTGTGGCTTTCCTAAATGCCCCAGTGGTGCCACCACATAAAGTACACTCTGTAGAAGAAGACGGTTTTTCCCAAAAATTGAACGAACCAGTAGATTCCGCACATAGTTCACAGTACCAAGGACCAGTAGATTCTTTAGCACACTTGTAGCAATCCATGTGAACAGCAACCTGTAATTAGAGTCTGATCAGATACCATACCGTGCAAAATATCTGTACCTAGAAGAAAAATTCGTGCCTTAGAGAAACATTGGAAATGATTTGCAGGAAATGTCTATCACCTTGCAACTAGAGCACACTACAATCAGGTTCCATATAGTTTCAGAGCGTCTGCAAATGTCACAAGTCCGTGGATTTTCCACTGAAAAGTCTGGTGTACGATGATCAGACCGCTTCTCAGATGGTGGCCCAGAAACAGCCATCTTTGAAAGTGTTTCCTTTATCTGTGGCACTAGGTGAGAGCTGCCAGAAACTTTATGTCTAGAAGTGTTCATCTGTCCAATTTATCAAGAATGAAAAAGGATAAGAGAAGTAGCACAAATAAAATTAAAAAATGGAGAAAAAAATCTAAACGTAGCAACAACAACCTCTTGTTGTGAAGGTTCTTCTGACAAATCTTTCCTAAGCGATGTATTCCGAGAAGATGTTGCCGCTGCAGCAGTAGCAGCAGCTAGAACAGCCTGGGCTTGTTTGTGTCTTTTCTCTTTCCTACCTTGCTTTCTAGCTTCCCTGACATCATGGAAATATTTGTTGACGAGAACATCATCCCACCTTCGTTCATGTTGTTCATCAATCTCCACAGGAAGCTTTTTGGCAACTTCATAGACTAGACTGTCTGAGAAAACAGATCAACTTCAGAATAATGTAACAGAATAGTTATAGCCTAGAAAATATGAAGAGTTGGGACCATGCTAATAACAATAGGGCAAAATTTTCACCAGATAGTTGCTTTCTTGAAACTGCAGTCCGAAGTAACTGAAGCTGATAATATAGAAGCTCTCCTTCCACTTCATCTTCAGGGCAAAGATCCAGTATGCCCAAGTTCCTAGCTTCAGATAACTGAAGAAATTTGTCTCCGCAGTCTGCAATTTGACTTTGGTCATTACGACATATAGAGTGGTTGGTAGCGCCCTGCAGATGTTTGATTCCTTCTTCAGAGCCTGCCAAATTTTTTAGTGTTACCAATGTCCTAAAAGCCCTGTGACATCAATCATAAAGTCTTTACCATCACTTTTGGCTGTCATCCTATCCGCGTTAGAATCCGTGCTGCTTTTCAGGGTCTGTTTCTTGCCTATCTCAGACAATTCTTTGTGGATATAAGGATGAGGATTGAAACCAGGATATGCTTCATGATCACTGCATCAATATAGTTAAAAAAAATTTAAAATAGAAATGATTTAATAGGCAGAACGTTTATGTAGCCGAGAGAACAACAGTGAGTGTCTCCCAAGTGGGTTTCAACAGCTTACAGGAGATCCAAGATAATGGGGATTGGATACTTGTTTCCACACTTTGGCTCCGAAGAAAAGGCATTCCCCCGGATGACTTCAGAAGAGCTAGAGTTTGATTGTTCGACATGATCATCTACATAATAGATTGAAAACAAGATCAGCATCAGCCACAATCAACTAAGAAAAGATAAAAGTTCAGTCTAATAAATATAGGACGATGAAGAGACATCCTCAACATAAAAACAAGAAGAAGAAAATACTACCAACTAACAAAAAAAGTTATGCTGACGTACAAGCTTGGAAGATTAACTACATGGGATCAGCCTGAAGTAATAGTGAAAAGCAAGAAGAAATATACCAGAAAGATGAGCAGAACTTTTCCCGAGATGAAGTTCCTGATCACGCAATACTCCTTTCTGTATATGAAAAACAAGGCACAACATCAAATATCTCATCAAGAGGTCCTTGTGCATAAAAAATACCACAAAGCTAGCAAGTACAACTATTTGTGGTGCGGACCACGAGAAATCATCTAAAATCAAGAAACAAAACTATTTAGAACATAACCTTGTGTTGATTGGGAGATTACCTGTTCTTTTGGAGAAGGATCATGTGCCAAATTCACCCTTCCTTCTTTCTTCAAGACTGGTCGATTAGATTTAGCTTCATCAACCATAACACCATTATTGCTACAATTTTCCAGAGACGTACATATTGTATTATTCGTATCATTATTACAAATGTTGCTTTCAAGTGTTCGCTCCAAAGGAGAAAGCTTTGAGACAGCAGGATCTAAGGTGTCAGAATCCAACATCACCACGCCTTCAGTACGGATAGCTGCCTGACGCTCAGACTTAGTAGTGTTCTTCCGTTTTAAATTTTTGCCTTTATTCCGAGTACCCATGTGTGCATGCCGACTAAGCCAATTATTCACTTTGCCCAGTAAATCAGGCAACATGTCCCCATCCTGCAACGCAGAACTTTGAAATCAGTATACATATACTCACAATGAGAACACAGAGGTTTCAAACAAGTATACGAAAGGTTTTACGCGTTACCCTAAGTTTGGCACTCAAAGCATCCGGATTGACCCCAATCTCTGCGGCCACATCCTTCACATCCACTTTCCCCAAGTCGATTAACTAAAAAAATGTGAATCAGCGAGCAAAATAATTCAACAGATATAAACAATCTAACTTTCAGGAGCATAAAAACCTTTTTCAGAATCGACCCAAAGCTCCGAGAATCGGAGAGAGTTCTTTCATTATCTTTGTTTCTCCCAGTCATCCCTGAATCTTCATTGTCTGTTGCAGACACGGTAAATTTTGAATGTGGTGATTCCAGTTCTCGCACCTCACTCTTTCTTGAATTATCAGAACCTGTACCCGGTGTTACTATGTCAGCTCCCATCTCGTCATTACTAAGGTGATCTTCTTTTACAGATTCTGATGGAAGAGAACATACAGGCGAATGACTATCAGCTGCATTATTTTCTCCTCCCTCGATGGACCTTCCACTTTCCTGAATATCTGAATGCTTTGAGCAGAAAGCTCGCAATTCAACCTACAAGTTTTTCTTGAATTGTTACGGAAAAAACACTACTAGTGTTTATGATTTCGTTCTGCAAGTAATGAAACTTACCCTATCAGACCCATGTTTTCCCCAGACCTCTAGCCTATTCCCTGCCTCCCTCGCACATCTAGGATGAAAAGATGCTCGGCATGTCCCTAGATCAAAAGATTGTAATAAAATATCAATTACTAATCTGATATTCACCAACATATGAACACAAATTATATTGAATTGAAAAAAAAGTGATATAGATAAGTAGTTCCGTCACGATGCTATCAGATTAAATAAGCAAATCAAGTAAGAACATCAAACACTGGATGCAGAGAAAGGTAACGACATTGCCAATTTATTTTAGCTACGACCAAGTTGTGTGCAATTTCACTTTCACAGCAACCCAACCTAGCAAAATATTCATATAGAAAAACAACACAGATGTAAAAGAATGGTTGCATCCAAGATGCAAACATCACAAATAACCCTAATAAGTAAATGAAAACACTCCATTGTAATTAACAATGTCGACAAAGCATTTTCAGTGAAAAAAGATCCAGCGTTGTCTGACACAGGTACAGTAAGAACAATGACAGTGAACACAGCAGTAAATCTAGATGAACCCAATTTCAGGTGAATACATAGGCTTTATAACAGAATTTAGATTGTGAGCGCCACTGGTCGCTATTTTTTTGCCATACGCGTATTTTTAGCACAATTGTTAAGTTGTTAAAAGCAAAAAGCATTAAGAACCCAAACTACACAACAAAAAATGTTATTATGAATATCACTGTTACCCACGCTCATAAGTAGACTGGATGCATAGAAAGCAACATTACATACCATTACAACACCGAACGCACGCACCAGATTTCACCTTGCACAAGTTACACAATAACTTCGTCCGGGTTTCTTTTATTCCATGCAAATTCAGGATGGGCTCCATTCTTTTCAGGTCTTCTATATAAAGCTCAGGCATCCAGAGAGAACAAAACAGATGAGCAAACTCTGCTGAACCACCATTCTCAGTTTTCGAGGAAACAGGTTTCAGAATGCCACCCTTTTTTGGACAAAGCAAGCATGGTCTTTCGGAAACACTACAACCATTCTTCAGTTCACACCAGGAGCACAACCAAGATTTATCTGTATCTTCAAGAACGCCATAACATTTATTATGAACTGTGGCTTTGCAGGAAGAGCAAATAATCAACTGATGATGGCATTCCTTGGCCTCACCAGTGCAGCAAAAATCACATAACAATGCATTCCCTTCACAAGGAGTAGCAACCATTAATCTCCCCAAACCTGCATCGCCCCCAAGAAGCTTCCGCTTTTTGGACGGCCTTTCTGATGTCAACAAAACCCTATTTCTACAACCTAAAACCCATTCTAAACTACCAGAATAGTCTGACCCAGAAGAGACTGCATCCTCCACACTGTCAACATTCATTGGCTGCCCAGTATCCTCATTTACTTCTTCTTTTTTAACTGCGCCTTCAGATGTCTCTTTTCTAAGAAGTTTTCTAGTTCCTTCCAGAACAACATCCTCCTCATTCTTAGCACTCGCATTGGTTTCTCTCTGTTGGATATCCACGGATTTATATTCTACCGGCGGTACAGCAAAGCAATTTCTAGAAGATAAAGATTGTAGAGATGCTAAATCTGACAAAGTTTCTAAATCAGGCAATTCTAAGCGCCTGAAGTAATCCTCATGCTCAACCCAAATGCTCCCAGTTCTCAACTTCTCCCCTTGCCTATAAGATTTCTTCTTCTTCTTATTTTCCGCCCCAGGCTGAGACTTCCTATGCCGTTTCTTATTATCAGTACGATTCAGCAAATTAGCTAACACATTGGGAAGAGTAGGCACACTAAGCCCTGCACTGGAGCCATCTTCAGGAACATCAAACGGTGACCTCTCCGAAAGATTTTTGCTAGCCTGAGCTAAGAAATCGATTCCCGGTGAACCCATGTCCTCACATCCCTTGTCCTCATTTTCCTTATCGGACTTAGCCCTGCGAAACGGACGGCAAGGCTTCTCTTCGGCACCACAACCTCCGTCCACTCCCCTACCCATCATCTTCTCCGGCCACTGGCATTGGTCAACGTTCATAACCACCACCATAAACTCCCGCGCAGCCCATGAAACGAAACAGTTAACCCTAACCCTAAATCCCAAATCCCGAACAAGCAACCACCGCCTTCAATTTCTTCTCTCCACCGCCTCACAGAGAAGGGAAGAAACAGCCAAATATCAAAACCCTAACCCTAATTTCGAAGCCTAAAACCTACCAATCTTAGCGCCTTTCAGATAAAACGATAAAAGAAGAAGAACGAAGAACGAAAAAGATGAAGAAGAAGCAAAAGGCTAAGATTAGGGTTTCTTCAAATTTTTCTCTGGTTCATGTTCTTTCGGATCCTTCACACGACTGGTTCGGTTCTTTTTTTCTTTTTTTTTGAGATATTTTCGCGTTATTTGCAGGCAACAGAGGAACGGTTCGTTTTTTGGCTGAATTGTTTTTTTTTTGTTTACTCATTGAGAATATTATAGGGAGGTGTGAGGTGTAGGGTAGTACTCGTGCACCTCCTCTGTTTCGACACGTGTTTAATTTTTATTCGTTAGATGACTCACGAGATTCTAACACGTTAATTCATTGATACCATCCACTTTTGTTTTTTCATAAAGACCGTACGGATATGCTTTTTTATTCTTTTAACCTCTCTTTTCTCAATTATTATATGATAAGGTCCCTCTTTTTGTAGTAAAATGAGATATAGGCCATACCTTTCTGAAAATGATCGATTAGTTCCTTTTGTTTTTGAAACTTTGTCTTGTTTTATGATGAATAATACCAATATTCTTGTTCTTGTTAAAATTTATCTATTTTAAAATTAAAAAACAGTTTTTTTTTAATTTTGACTGATAAAGAAAAAGAATGTATTAATTGCATGTGAACATTTATATATTAATGCGGATTTAACTCTTTGTACCCATTAATTAGCTCGAATCTGATGTTATATGGTTTGGTTCAAAATAAAAAAAAAAATAACGGTTGATAGATTGTAAAATTAGATGACTGAAAATAGTATTTGATTGGCTTTTTATCTATTAATGAATATGTAGTTACGTATCAAGAAAGTTGTAGTTATTTATTTATGATGTTATTTAAAATAACTTTTATGGAATGTTAAAATGATTTACCAATCTTGACGCTTTTAAAATTGTGGATGATCGAAATGTTTTCTTGCACGAATCGATAAATTAGTACATGTTATATATTAATGTGAATATGACTTTTTGAACCTATTAAATAAACTCAAATCCGTTATTTATATGGTATGGTTTATGATAATTAAAATGATGGTTGATTGTAAAACTATATAATTGAAAATTTTAGTTGGCTAGCTTAATAAATGATGCATATGTAGTTAGGTATGAAGAAAGTTTTAATTATTTAGTAGGTGTCATTAGCCACGGAATTTGTTTACAAATTTAATTAGCAAGAATTTTGAGAATCATTTTATTTCTTTCTCTCGAGGCTTTTAAGGGTTTTTAATTAGTTTAATGATATGTATTTTTGAAATCGATTCATGACTTCACATTTACATATATTGATGACTTTTAGATTAATGTTTTCGCTTTTTCTTAGCCCCTTCTTGTAAGTATAACTAGATTCTAACTCGCACTGTGTGCGGGGTTATATTCACTTTTTAAATTTGGTAATAATAAAAAGTGAGCATTCGATTATTTAATTTGTGTAAGATTATTCGGCTTTTAGATTTTAAAAATATTTTGGATTTTGGTTGATGATATTAGTGTATTGTATAAAATGAGAGATTTTAGTTATTCAAGTTGTTTTGATTTTATTTGG
>OVAN01001859.1:0-37424 GCA_900406275.1 Anastatica hierochuntica | reverse complement strand
AGAATAGATAGACAAGAGAGTGTTTCCCAAAAACAGAAAAAATCGGCCAAACAAGTTAGAAAAGCACCAATTTTAGGGCTGTATTTTTCGAACAATCTCTGTTCCAGTGGCTCTGATACCACTTGATGCGTTTCCGCTTAGATCTGGGAGGTTTTTAGTCCCCTTTGTTTCTCTCTCTCTCTCTCTCTCTCTCTCTCTCTCTCGATTTTTCTAGGGTTTTAGATCTGAAAATTTTGTGAAGATCACCTAAATTCAGCAAAGGTCAAACCATCTTTGGATCAGGAAGACTGAACTCCTTTGAGGATCACAAAGAAGCAACTATTAGAGAATGAACTCTCCAGTTGTAGGGTTGTTCTATGCTGAACAAAGGCTCTCAATCACTGAGAAAAAAGAAACAATGGTTTCTAAAAGGTTTTTGATAAAAGAAGCGTTGTTTACAAAGTCTGCAGAAAGAAAATATTTATACCTAAAACTAAACCCTATTGTCGAAATTTTAACCTAAATTGGTTAAGGGATTTCGCCTAACCTAACCAAAACTAACCCAAAATTAATTAAAACCCAAATCCTAATCTAATTAAAATCCCAACTTAATTTAAACCAGCTAAAACCGAATAATTAAAAGTCTGATAAATTTGCTAATCCAAAACAGCTTCCATCGAGTTTGGCTTGGTGATAACCAAAGCCTGAAGTCTCTCTTCAAGTCTCTGAGTTTGTGATCTTGTCATCGGCCCCTTGGGCAATTCGAGTGGTTCCTGACTTGAACTTGACTTCTCTTCATCTTCCATTTCATCGTCACTTGAGCTGAGCTCCAATCCAGCTTCTAGCATCAGCTCTGCTGCATCAATTCCGGAGAATGAGGATAAGCTTTCCTTAACCGGTGGGAACGTCGAGGGTCATCCGAGGAAAGGAGTTGGATGGTGAAGCAGAGACGCGGAAGGCGAAGATCCATAGTTGCGAAGCTTCTCGTCTGAGGGGAACAGTGGTGGGATCAAGCTATCTCCAAGCTTCTAGAAAGAATTGATTAATGTGCAAAGAAGATGAAGCAAAGAGATGAAGACACGTGGACTTTAAATTATAGTAAGACATAATATCTCTGTGTAATCTTGTTAGGCTTCAGACCCATCATATAAACTCTCGATCCGTTTGTAACTCTGTTGGGTTTAAATAAAACTAATATTTGGTCGGAAAAAAAATCTCACCTTAAAAGCTATTGAAGTATAGTCAGCAAACTTTGTCAACATTAACAAATCATGCATCCACGAATCATGCTTTGAGCCCACAGGGAAATAAATACCCTCCTGTCTATTCGCTTCCACGCATTAATGCAACTATTTTATACTCCTCCGTTTCATATAAATTGTCGTTTTAAAGTTTTAATTTTATTTCACAAAATAAATAGTTTTAGATTTTCAATGTAAATTTATACTTTTTGCATTTTAAAATGATAGATTTTTAAGACATTTCACACATATTAAAAAGAATTTAAAGCTAACAATAAATACATTATTTTTTGTAAAGAATATAATTTACTACAATTTTTAACCAATAATTTCACTTGTAGTTTTTTAAAATCAACAATTCATTATCATTGATCATTTAAAAATGCATTGAAAATATAAAGTCCATCTTTTTGAAACAAAATTTTTTTTTTAAACCTCTATCATTTTGAAACAGAGGGAGTGGACAAAATTCAGATTTTAGCATCGTTATTTTAATGTATTAATCGAAGAGGAATCATTTTCGTAATGTATTAATGATGGATAAAAATAATTTTTTAACGGTTTTCTTAACTTGAGTGAAAAATATCAGAATATCTATTTGTTTAAAACATTATTTAATAAAATCTGTATATCTTAGATTTGTTCTCTTCTTTTTTTTTATATAATAACTAAAATAAAATCGTATTAGAGTGAGACGAATGGTGAAAAAGAAAGGTAACAGTCATCGGATTCTATTAGCATGTAAGGCTTACCACGATGGGGAGCAGCGTGAAATTTCATTTTTCGATTTGTTGATCTAATAAAATAATTTAGTCGGGAAAAAAAATAAAAAAAATAACTAAAATAAAATGGGAAAACAAAAAATGTTTAAGTATTATCGAAAACAGATAAGCAAAGGCGATGCGCTAGTCAAACCAGAGATCCGTACAACTCTCTCTCTTTGTGTTTCGTCTTCATCAGAGCAGAGAGGTAAGTCAATTCTTCTTCTTCTTCTTCTTCTCTAATCGTAACTTTCGAAATCAGAAATTTTCTGGGTTTTTGCTTCTCAGTTCAAAGATCGAATCTTTTCTTGAAATCTTGATCAAGAAATGGAGAACAAACCAAGTGTGTTAACTGATAGATACGAGGTTGGGAGGTTATTAGGACAAGGTACTTTCGCTAAAGTTTATTACGGAAGAAGTATTCATACAAACGAAAGTGTAGCTATCAAAATGATTGATAAAGACAAAGTCTTGAGAGTTGGTCTTAGTGATCAGATCAAGAGAGAGATCTCTGTCATGAGAATCGCTAAACATCCTAATATTGTAGAGCTTCATGAAGTTATGGCGACTAAATCGAGGATTTACTTCGTTATTGAGTATTGTAAAAGTGGTGAGCTTTTCAACAAAGTCGCTAAAGGGAAACTTAGAGAAGATGTTGCTTGGAAGTATTTTTATCAGCTTATTAATGCGGTTGATTTTTGTCATAGTAGAGGAGTTTATCATCGGGATATTAAGCCGGAGAATCTTTTGCTTGATGACAATGAGAATCTTAAGGTTTCGGATTTTGGATTAAGTGCGCTTGCTGATTGCAAGCGTCATGATGGTCTTTTGCATACTACTTGTGGTACACCTGCTTATGTTGCCCCTGAGGTTATTAACCGAAAGGGATATGATGGTACGAAAGCGGATATTTGGTCTTGCGGGGTTGTTTTGTTTGTGCTTTTGGCTGGTTATCTTCCTTTCCATGATTCTAATCTAATGGAAATGTATAGGAAGATTGGTAAAGCGGAGTTTAAGTGTCCTAGCTGGTTTGCTCCGGAAGCTAAGAGATTGTTGTGTAAGATGTTGGATCCTAATCACGAGACAAGAATCACGATTTCGAAAATCAAAGAGAGTTCTTGGTTCAGGAAAGGTTTACAATTGAAGCAAAAAAGAATGGGGAAACAAGTCAGGGAGGCTAATTCCGTAGTCGAAAACGGAGTAAACCACGAGATACCGCAGCTTGCAAACTTGAATGCTTTTGATATTATCGCTTTGTCTCCGGGGTTTGATCTTGCAGGACTGTTTGGGAATGTAAACGACAAGCGAGAATCGAGATTTGCATCTCGAAAATCGGCTTCAGAGATTATTTCTAAGCTAGAGGAAGTAGCGAAAGGTCTTAAGCTGAAGATAAGAAAGCAAGACGCGGGCTTGTTTAAACTAGAAGGATCAAAGGAAGGACGAAAAGGAGTTTTGTCGATGGATGCGGAAATATTTCAAGTAACGCAAACGTTTCACTTGGTTGAAGTAAAGAAATGCAATGGGGATACTATAGAGTATCAGAAGTTAGTTGAGAATGATCTTAGGCCTGCTCTTGCGGATATCGTGTGGGTTTGGCAAGGCGAGAAAGAGAAAGACGAGCAGTTACTAGTTGGTTTAAAGGATCAAGAATGTGAAGCATTGTAGCTGGAACATCAAGAAGAACAATCTCCTCTAGCGAATGTAGCCGTTACAAATGAAAACAGAGGAAAAATTCGACGAAATTTTTTCAGAAATTTGATTGTTTTACATAAAGCTTATAAGAATTGTAGATACTATTTGATTGTTGTAACAACCTACGAGCATGTTTTTTTCTTTTAACCTTTTGTTGTTGTTGTTTCATGAGTACTCTTTGTGTGTTTATTGAGGTTTTGGTCGATACAATAGCATGATATGATCCAGTATTAAGGATTGTTTTGTTGTCTAGTAACATATAAACAACAAATCTAGTGCTCATACAAAAAACATTTCAAACCGGGGGAAATAATAATAATAATCATACTTTGATAAAATTGGAATTGCATTTATTACTAATTGAACATTCTTATTCCAAAGCTATAAAACGAGCATATATCAAAACCATGTCGAAAAATAGCATCCACTAGAAAAGGACCATATATTGTGTTGAGTGAACTAATATGGGAGATTATCAGCGAATGAGTATCTGAGAGTCTGTTTATGGAGAACTAATAGTGTGGTTTATGGAAAAATAATAGTGTGAATAGAGTTTAAAATAATCGATCTAACTACGTATGTTACCAAATATAGATGGGCAAAAAAACCGAATCCGAAAACCCGAGCAAAAACCTGTGAAATATCCGAACAGATCCGAAACTTCATAACCCGAAAAACTGGAACCGAACCCAATCTAAACCGAAATATTTCGGTTACTTGAAAATATTTGAACTATAATTATTTACTTAAACATATTAGCTATTTTTAGACTTAATATCCAAAAAGATATCGTAAATTACTTTGAGTTATCTGAAATACCCGACAAAAATATTCAAATCATATAAAAACAGCTTAAAAATAACAGAAATGCTCAACATATCTACCGTTTCTCCACACAAATAACTGAACCAAACCTATTGTCATGTAAATTTTAGGTATTGAATAATATAGTGTTCATATTTATATGTTGTATATTATCTTTATCTTTGGATTTTTGAAACTTTTGTGTGTATATGAATTGTTTTTCATTTTTTATTCATTTAAACGGGTATCCGAACCCGCAAAAATCTAAATCAAACCCGAACCGAAATCTACAAATACCCAAATGGGACCTAAACTTCTAACCTCAAAAATCTAAAACGCGAAATAAACTCGGACCGAACCCAAATGGTAACCTATTACCAAATTAATGTCTAATGTCTTGACTGAACTTCACAGTTAAGCGTGTTTGTGCTGAAACAATAATACTATATCGTGCGAGTGAAGACAAAACACAGGAAAGATCATGTGATGATTTGCAAGGACAATAAATCAACTTTTTAAAGCCTCCAAGATATAATTGGTGTTACATTTGCAGTCGAAAAATAACGAGCTGAAAATGTTAATTTTGGTTTACATATGAGTAGGAAAATTAACGATTTATTCAAATTACAAATTCATTCCTAAAAATTTAAAAACTATAACCAGTAAAAAACACTAGTTGGTGAAATGTAAATGGTTGAAAAGAGACTAGTCCAAAAAAAATAAAGGTCATGATCAAAACTTTCTCTCATTTTTTGTTCGTAAAAGATCAAAACCTTCTTCACCTTGTAAGAAAAGAGAGTGGGACCAAATCGGACAAAGGTGTGGCTAGCCTAGAAGGAGCCGGTGAGTTCCTACAAAGAGGACACGTGGCACTTGTCATGAGCCACTCATCAACACAATCAGCATGGAAGCAGTGGTTACATTCCGGTATACAACGAACCGGATCCTTAGCTTCGTAGTCACATAAGCATATTGAACATGGGCCATTGTTAGGCTTTGGTAATCTCATGCTATCTCCAAGCACTATCCTTGGATATGACTCTATCACCGGCCGGTCTAGCCCGAGCTTTACCTCAGCCGCCACAGCCGCGGGCGAGTCAACGACTCCCTCACGCGTCGCTTCTTCTTCGTATCTTCCGGCAGTTTTTACCCTTATGCAGATGTATGACACTAGCATTATAGTGGAGATGAGAACGAGGATGCTCACGGCGATGGCGATGCCGTAGCCAAGTCCAACCCCACTGGCCGGAGGATTTGTCGGAGCCATATGTTTTGAGATAGATAGAGAGAAAGAGAGAGTAACTAAGATGTGGAAGAAGAAGAAAAAAAGTTTGCACGAGGAGACAAGTTTGGCGTAGTCCACGGGGAAACAATTAAATGTTGATGCAGAACATTTTATAACATATAGTATTATTTTAAAATTGTGTTACTAAGTTACGTAATTGTTCACCTAGATTCTTTCAACTTCTTAATACTATTATTATGGATCGTTGACATTGGATCTTTAGTGATTCTAATGGTTTTTTTTATAAAATATTTTAGCTTTTAAAACGACGAACAGGAAAAAAAATCCTTGAAGTTATGCGAAGTCTTAAATACTTTAGTTCTTGAATATATGGAGTATGGTTTTAAAGATTTAAGACTTCACCCAACATTTTCTCTATATGAATATATGAAGGCTGCTTAAAAGACATCGAAACTTTGCAACCGCTTCCTATGGTTAGGTGACATATCAAAAATATTGTTGCCAAGGTTGCTTGGAATGATATTTGCCTCCCAAAAGAAGAAGGAGGGCTGAGGTTAAGAGATTTCACGGCTTGAAACAAAGTTCTTAACCTCAAGTTAATTTGGATCCTCTTCTCCAATAGTAGATCTCTTTGGGCAGCTTAAGGAGCCACATGTTGAAGAATGATACTTATTGGAATGCTGAAAAGAAATATAATTCTTCTTGGATTTTGAAGGCCCTATTAGATTTAAAACCCTTAGCTCGGAGACTTCTTGGCTGATCCAAGATATTGGTTTGATGATTGGTCACCATTAGGCCCTCTGTATACAGTCATTGGATCCGATGGACCAATGAAAATTCCAATTGATGCAAGAGTAAGACAAGGAACATCCTCTGGCCGTTGGAGACTACCTAACAGCAGAGCGAGCGCCCCCACTTTGCTAATGCTCAGATCATCTTTGCTTGACTTAGAATCGCCTAACCATGAACGAGGGCCTGACATTTATGAATGGGGAGAGGAAAGGTCTAGAGTCCCGAGATTCACTACAAAAGCCACTTGGGAGCTGCTTCATCCTTGGAGAGAAAGCCAAGAATGGAGAAATGCAGTCTCATTCACCACAAAAGCCTCTTGGGAACTGCTTCGTCCTCGGAGAGAAAGCCAAGAATAGAGAAATGCAGTCTGGTTCAAACGATCTATTCCTAGGCACTCATTTACCTTCTGGACCACAAATCTAGATAAGCTCCCCCTTCAAAGCACCCTATTACGATGGGGAATGAATGTTGCTCCTGATTGCCTTATGTGTGATGCATGAATCGAAAATAGGAACCATCTTTTTATACATTGTGAATTTGCAACAACTCTATGGTTCGAGGCCCTAAGAAGAATGAATCAGCTGCAAGTTTCATTCATGGATTGGAACTCTCTAATCACTTGGCTAAAGGGAACACTATAGAATATCCTCCACTCTCAAAAAGCTGGTAGCTCAGGCTATTGTTTATATGATTTGGCAAGGAAGAAATACAAGACTACACCCGGAGGTGAAGACAACGGAGGATCTTGTATTCAAGAAGCTTGACAGGAAAATCCGTGACACACTGCTTGCCCATAGAGAAAAAAGCAATGCAAAGGGCTACTACCATCATGGTTAGCTAATATGTAAAGTAGTTTTTCATTCTTGTAAAAGTAGTAGAGTTTCAAAGGCATTTTAATTTTTTGGGCAAAATTCCATGTGATAATATATTTAACATTCTATAAAAAAGTATCAATAGGTTATGATGCTAGTGTGGTATGTCAGAGTATAAGATGGGTGTTGAATAAGAAAGGCTACGACATTAATCCATCCACCATGTCGGCCTTTGGTGATCTACAAAAAACATCTCAAAATGTTCTTCTAGACCTCTATTCTTCTGGCATCGTTCTCCATCACGGTACGTATAATCCTCTTTATTTTTTGTTGATAACCAGGAGTTTGAGTGGACCCTAATCTCCAGGATGGGATCATACAAGAAAAGACACTCGCTTTTGGCGAGTCAAATATTATGTTAGTGCGAATTCGGCAGTGTTTAATTATGTTTTTCTGTTATTGGAACAACCGAGACATCCTTTGCGACCGATTTGTTGGTTACATCCCCTGATAATGTAATGCTTATAACCGATGACTTGATTCGCTATGTATCTGCTCTTTGCATTTTACAATGGCTTGGATATTCCATTCTTTTGGTCTTTTCTCAATAATCGCCTCCTTCATCCTTTAAGGCAACTCCCTCTTATTTGATGGAAGGTTCTCTAAACCTTGTCCCTCGTGAACAATGGCTCTGGACATATGTTTTTCCTCTCTCTCTTTGCAATGTTAAAATAACTAGGCATCAAGGTTTTTCTTGTTTCAGATTCAAATTTAGATTCAGGAAGTCTGGAGGATTTGGATGAAGTTACCTGGATTTGTGAAATTTGCCAATATAAACAAGTGCTTGGTAGCTTAGACGACTTTCCCACCACTAATCTCGAACGATTTAAAGAACCATTTAATTGTCTATTCGAACATCTCAGAGGTAGACAACATGCACAGAGAGTAAGCATCCATCCTGCCCCCTTCAAAATATTGTATCTACTTTTGTGAGTCATCTCACTTTCAGTTATATTTCCTAGTTGTTGGACCGTGATTCCAAAAAAATTTGAGCCAGCAAGTGCACCCAAAAGATTTGTCGATTTGATTGACCAAGGATGGGAAGCAGCAAGTCCACCCGAAGGATTTGCTAAGATAGATTTGATTGAAGGATGGGAAGCAGCAAGTCGAGCTGAAGGATTGATTGAGATGAATTTTAGTAACCAATGATGTGAAGTAGCAAGCATCTAAAGAAGAAGATTAATGTGTTGTTCTTCTCTTATCATTTTCATATGGTGTGGTTTGTTATTTTGTATTAACTTATAATACTTATATACCTTTCTACTTTCGTGTCTGTTTTTTTTCAAGTTAAGAACTAATTACCAAAATAAATATTTTTTTCCATCATTGTTGTGAGTAATTTTATTCCTTTAGAATTCGGCCATGGCCTAGACCGAGGAGATATAAAAAAATCTCTAGTTGTAGGTGCTAACCAAGGTCATAGCCAAGGACACCATCGCCAAGCCGAGGTCATAGCCGAGGTAGGGCGGATATCCCCTAAGTCGGTCTAAGATCTTAAGAGATGAGGGTAAATGCCTTAATGAGTCTAGGAAAATATTCTTTTTGTATGATAAGCTCGAATATAGGAGTTATCCATAAAATATATGGAAATACCCTAAATTCGAAGACTATAAATACAAAGGGAAGAACCCTAATTCAAGGATCCGAGCTAAGACTTTGAAACATAGACACATATTGTAATTCACCTCTTATTGATCAATAAAGAAGAGTCTTTTTCATTATCTTTTTACCTTTATCGCTCATCTCTCTTCCAAAACCCTAAAAAATCATCGATCACCTTGTTCTTGTTCTTCTCCATCGAAGAATCACCAAAAAAAGCCCCAAACAGTTTGACGCTAGAAGGAGGGGGAGATTTCAACAAGAACAAAGAATCAAAGATGAGCGAATCTGACAGTTCATCCGAACCAAGAAGCAACAAAAACCTCGAATACACATCCGCGGAAATAACTGTGAATCAAATCGAGGAACAAGTACCTGAGATAGTCGACGACGCGGCGATCGCGGCGGAGCTTCAAGAGCACGAGCAGATCGCAGCAAAGCTGCATGAGTACAAGCTGATCACGATGAAGCTGAGAGAAAATGAAGCTCGCTTAAAGGAGTTAGAAGACGAGAACGTGGTTCCCATAGCCTTAACGATGGAGACAGGCGCTGATGCACCTGAAGACAATTATGAAAGGCATGCTAGGTTCAAAAGGAAAGTCCCGTCGATGCAGACCCTAGGCGAGATGCCACCGAAGGCCGATAACGCATCAGACTCCAAGTTCAGGCCTGATCCAAAACCCTGACTTTCACCATCATAGCGGCCCTAGCAAAACCTACGAGGAAACACTAACGAGACCCTAGGTGTAGAAGTCATGCTAACGGGGAGGCTGGAAACCATGGAGAACATGATGAAGTGCCTGCTGGGAGTAGCTCTGACGATTGTCAGGAGCGCTCCCAACTCCTACGCATATACGCCCTTCGTTGACACTATTGCCTATGGCGTAGTCCCCAAGAGGTTTTCTTGGCCAACCATGACTCTATACGACGGGACCACCAATCTAGACACGCATATCTCGCAGTATCGCCAACGCATGCTCACTGCCCCCATTAGCTATGAGCACTTGGAGGTTTGTATGTGCAAAAGATTTGGAGCAACTCTCACAGGCTCAACGCTACTCCAACTTTGCCAATGGCTCTATCGACTCCTTCGCCATGCTAACGGACCACTTCATCGAGTAGTTCGCTAGCAGCCGATTTTTGAGACATGACTTTGACGATCTCTACCGAATCAAGCAATGCTCTGACGAGAGCTTGAGGGAGTATCTCCATCGATTCAACAGGGTGAAGGTTCGGTCCCTAACTGCGTCGCCTCCACAACCATCTCAGCCTTTAAGCAAGGGCTGCTGCATGATGGTGACCTCTACAAGGACCTCACCAAGTACCTCTGCCACATCATGGAGAACGTACTCTCCAATACCTGGGCCCAAATTAAATGGGAGAAGGACCCAACCTATCAAGCCCAACTGGCGCAGGGGAATCACCCTAAAGGGCATGGTCACTCCAAGGCGGCCAGGGATGATAAATCTAACGCTAAACATGGACCTGAATACTCCACCAAAGGTGGCCCCAGAGGATGGCCAAAGCCCTTGTCAAAAGTAGAGCACGAGAAGTACGTGCCCATGACCTGGCCTGACATGTCCAACATGGTGATATCCCCGACTGAGATAGTGACTGAGTTGGGATGTATGTTCAGAAAGGTCAAGTGGCCTGTAAAGATGCGAGTCCTTCAGCACAAGAGAGACACGTCTAAGTGGTTCGATTTTCACCACGACCATGGTCATATAACGGAGGATTGCTTCCAGCTAAGGTTCGAAGCGAATGAGTTATTCAAAAAGGATACCTACGAGAGTTCCTCTCTGATAGAGCAAGGGCACTCATTCATGAACAAACCAAGAATAATGTTCCCATGGGGCCAAGGCCTAACTCGCCAAGGCACAATTATGATTTCAACTTCATTATTGGAGGATCAAAAGTAAGAGGGGTGACAATCTATGTTGCCAAGAGAAGTA
Source organism: Anastatica hierochuntica (assembly GCA_900406275.1). Lineage (NCBI taxonomy): Eukaryota > Viridiplantae > Streptophyta > Magnoliopsida > Brassicales > Brassicaceae > Anastatica > Anastatica hierochuntica. The sequence goes on along the minus strand of OVAN01001859.1, from coordinate 26,486 downwards.
ATCATGCTGCCAAGATCAACCATGGAGTAGACGTCATGGCGGTTAGCAAAGAACACGAAGATGGCCTTGGCGTAATAAGCTTCGCCACTAATACCCAAGAAGGAGTGATAAATCCGCATCACACTCTACATCATGATGCCCTGGTGATATCACTGAAAGTTTCGAACTGTCTCATGAGGCGCATCCTCGTCGACAATGGCAATTCCACTGATATAATCTTCACCAACGCTTTCAAAGGCTTGAGACTAAACGAAGAAGGGATCACCACAAAGTCCACATCTCTAGTTGGATTCGGTGGCAAAATAAAGCAGACCATGAGAGAAGTAATCCTACCGGTATACGCCGGAGGTGTCAACCAAAAGACCAAGTTCCTCATCATAGCACAGACGTAAAATTTACAGTTTAGGCGATTTAGAAAGTCGGGTTTTTTGAAGTTATAAATATAGGTGTTAGTACTTTGTAATTATTATTTACGCGATTAATAAAGAAAATGTAAAGAGTGTTTTTCTCAATTCGTTTTTTTTCCTTTTTTTCAATTTTCTTCTAACTTAACTTGCAATTTTAACAACACTTGGTAATCTCATGCTATCTCCAAGCACTATCCTTGGATATGACTCTATCACTGGTCGGTCTAGCCCGAGCTTTACCTCAGCCACCACAGTCGCGGAGGAGTCAACAACTCCCTCACTTGTTGTTTCTTCGTTTGTTCCATCAGTTTTGGACCTTATGCAGATGTATGAGGCTAGTATTATAGTGGAGATGAGGATGAAGATGCTCACGGCGATGGCTATGCCATAGCCAAGCCCAACCCCATTGGCCGAAGAATTTGTCGTAGCCATATTGTTTGAGTGAGAGAGAGAGAGACTAAAATGTGGAAGAAGTAGAAGAAGAAGAGTTTGCACGAGGAGACAAGCTTGGCGTGGACCACGGGTAAACAATTAAATGTCCAAGCAAAACATTTTATAACATGCATCATAGTATTATACTATTAATTAAAATGGTGTTATATAGTTATCGAGTTATTAATTAGTTATGTATTTATCAAAAAAACTTATTAGTTATGTAGTATTGTTCACCCTAGAATCTTTCAACTTCTTATAGTATTACGGATCTTTGACTCTGGATCTTTAGTGATTCAAAGGGTTTTTTCCCTCTAATATTTTAGCTCTTAAAACGACGAACAGGAAAAACAGATCCTTGAATTATGCAAAGTCTTAAGTTATTTTCGTTTTTGAATTTCTTGTTTAAAAGTTAACCATCACTGACCGGTTGATTTTAGCTCCCCGTATAGTTAGTTATAGGGGTGAGCATATTAATCGGAATCAAAAATGCGAAGGAAAAAAATAGGAAACAACGAATCAAATTTCTAAAACATTTCAATGGTTATTACTTTTAATTGAAGAATTTGTGTCCTATTAGCTAAGCATTTCTAATATTTTCTAAGTATAGTAGATACTCTCTCTGAGTTAGAGGGTTTTAAGTCTAAAGAGACTAAAGGTCACGTGCTATTCATGTGAGTGTGACAAGCATGTAGATGGCTAAGTATAAAGTCATGGTCTCTCTTAGCTTGGTAGTTAGAGTCGATGTGACTTCTTCTTCCTTCTTGATTCCGTTGTAACGAACCAAGAGAGAGAGAGAGAGAGATTCAAGCTTAAGCTTGTGCTAGTGGATTCCGGTGAAGATCACCAGCGAGACGTAGGAGTTTATCTCCAAACTCTTTAACTCTCGGTGTTCATAGTTTAGCTTTCTTGTTCTTAGATTCGGTAGAATACAAGTTCAAATCGGAAGATACAAGTGAGTCTAAGTTTTGATTCAAGCCTAGAATCGTACAAATTGGTATCAGAGCAAGGTTTTGAGAGAAAGAAAGACGCAAGGTCAAGATCGAAATCTACGCAACGACGGAGATGTCTGGGTATAGACTTGATGTGGATCGATTCGATGGATCTGGCGATTTCGCTCTCTGGAAGCGCAGGATGTATGCGCATCTGAGTGTACTAGGGTTAAAAGATGTTTTAGAAGAAAGATCAACAGGATCGACAAAGACAGAAGAGATCGGTAAATATCCAGAGTTGGCAAAGAAGAAGATCGGAGAAGAAGAAGCCAGAGCTAAGAGATGTGAAAGAGCGATGAACACTATACTGCTGAATGTGGGAGATCGTGTATTGAGGAAGATCGAGAAGTGTAAGACGGCAGCAGAAACCTGTTCACTTCTTGAACGCTTGTACATGTCTAAATCTCTGCCAAATCGGGTATACTCTCAGCTACAACTATACTCTTTTAAGATGCAAGAAAGGAGAACAATAGATGAGAACATTGATGATTTTCTCAAACTCACCGGAGATCTTGGACATTTAAGCATAGAAGTAGATGAAGAAGTTCAAGCTATACTATTACTGAATTCCCTTCCTTCAAGATATGATTCTATAAAGGAGACTCTGAAGTATAGTAGAGAAGCAATCAAACTTGAAGATGTCCAAGGGGCCATCCGTTCCAAGGAGAAAGATCTTAGAGAGAAAACTGGTTCCAAGAATGTCTCTGAAGCGTATCTAGTCAGGGGAAGAACAAAGGCAAGAGGAAATCAAGGGAACGGTCAAAATGGGAAGAATAAATCAAGAGGTAGATCTAAGTCTAAGGATGGGAAAAGAGTGTGTTGGATTTGCGGCAAGGAGGGGCATTATAAGAAACAATGCTACAAGTGGTTAGACAGAAATAAGCACAAAAATGGTTCTCATGACAGAGGAGAGTCTGCTCATGTCAAGGATGATGCTCAAGACTTAGTGGGGTTGATAGCCTCAGAGGTTAACTTGTCTCAGGATGATGAGAATCAAGATGAGTGGATAATGGATACTGGCTGCTCATTCCATATGACACCTAGAAAGGAATTTTTCATTGAGTTAGATCAGAAGGTCTCAGGTAGAGTTAAGATGGCAAATGATTCTTGCTCTAGCGTTAGAGGTATTGGATCAATTAGGTTTTAGAACCCTGATGGAACAACTTTTGTGCTTAGTGAGGTCAGGTATATGCCAGAGATATCTAGGAATCTAATATCTCTAGGAACATTAGAAAACAAAGGGTATGAATTTAAGGGAGGTAATGGAGTTCTTAAGGTAGTCAAAGGGTGCACAATGATCATGAGAGGTAAAAGAAAGGGAGAAGATGCATTGTATTCTCTTCAAGGTTTTGCCAGAAGTTCAAGTGTATGTTCCTCAGCTGTTGATAATACTAGAGAGCAGTTAGCAAATGAGGATAATACAAGTTTATGGCACAGTAGATTAGGACACATTGGGCAGAAGGGTCTAGATATGCTAGTTAAGAAAGGCTGTCTAGGAGATAAGAAAGTCTCAGCAATGAGTTTTTGTGAGGACTGTGTGATAGGAAAAACACACAAGGTCAGCTTTGGTCCTGCACAACATGTAACCAAAAATAAATTAGACTATGTACACTCTGATCTCTGGGGGTCTCCCAATGTCCCACAAAGCTTGAGCCAATGTCAGTATTTTGTCTCATTTATTGATGATTGGTCAAGGAAGTCCTGGATATACTTCTTAAGGACCAAAGATGAGGCGTTTGGTAAGTTTGTGGAATGGAAGAAGATGGTAGAAACTCAGGCAGAAAGGAAAGTAAAGAAACTACGCACAGATAATGGTCTGGAGTTCTGCAACTTCAGATTTGATCAGTTCTGCAAAGAAGAAGGAGTAGTAAGGCACAGAACCTGCACATACACTCCACAACAGAATGGAGTTGCAGAAAGGTTAAACAGGTCAATCATGAATAAAGTAAGAAGCATGCTTAGTTAGAGTGGTTTAGGCCAAAGGTTCTGGGCAGAAGCAGCATCTACTTCTGTGCATCTTATCAACAAATCTCCATCATCAGCTCTAGATTTCAAAATACCAGATGAGCTCTGGACTTCAGCATTACCAGATCTGAAAGGACTTAGGAGATTTGGATGCCTGGCTTACTGTCACAACGATGAAGGTAAGCTGAGTCCTAGAGCCAAAAGAGGAATCTTCTTGGGATACCCTGAAGGAGTGAAGGGATATAGAATCTGGATGATGGAAGAGCAGAAAGTCATAGTAAGCAGAAATGTAGTTTTCAAGGAAGATACCATGTTCAAAGACATAAAAGCAGAAACTGCTTCAGGTAAGTCTTCTAATCTATATCCTATGACAGTCACTGACTCTATTGATGTTTATTCTGCAGAAAATGAAAATGAAGAAGAAAGCTTGCATCAAGGTGGAGAAAGTGAACATGATCACTTGGATAAGCAAGAAGATCAAAGCCAACAATCATCATCTCATCAGTCTGCTAGTGGGAACATAGAGGATAAGAGTCCAACAGAACAACAACCTCTTGACGAAAGGCCAAAGAGACAGACAAGAGTTCTAGTCAGGTTCAAGGATTATGAAATATTTGATGATGATGAGGAAGATGAGTTTGTTGGTTTTGCAGGTTTAGCTACAGAGGATGGTGGAAAATCAGAACCCTCAAGCTACAAAGAGGCTATGATGGATCCTGACAGTGAGCTTTGGAGTGAGGCTGCAGATGATGAAATGGTGTCACTTAAGAAAAACAAGACATGGGTACTAGTAGAAAGAGTCAAAAGTCATAAACCCATAGGATGTAAGTGGGTTTTCAGAAGGAAAGCTGGTACAACAGAGGGAGAGAGTATCAGGTTTAAAGCAAGACTGGTAGCCAAAGGCTACTCACAAAAGGAAGGTGTTGATTATCAAGAGATATTCTCCCCAGTGGTGAAACATGTGACAATACGGCTTGTTCTGTCACTAGTGGTCAACTATGACATGGAGTTGGAGCAGATGGACATCAAAACTGCCTTTCTTCATGGGCATTTGGAAGAGCAGATATGCATGGAGCAATCGAAAGGGTATGTGGATAAAAGGTCTCCTGACAAGGTATGCTTACTAAAGAAGTCTCTATACGGATTAAGATAGTCTCCTAGGCAATGGAATTGTAGGTTCAATGAGTTTATGATAGCAGCTGGTTATAGTAGAAGCAACTATGACAGTTGCATATATTTCAAGGAGTTAAGAGAGCATGAGTATGTCTATCTCCTTCTTTACGTAGATGACATACTTATAGCCTCAAAGGATAAAGACCATATAGTTAAGCTGAAGGATCTCTTGAAAGGTGAATTTGAGATGAAGGATTTAGGAGAAGCTAAGAAAATACTGGGTATGGAGATTAAGAGAGACAGAGCAAAGGGTTTGCTTACTATCTCTCAGCAAAGTTACCTACAGAAGGTCTTAGGAAATTTCAATATGGATCATGCTAAGTCTGTAGCAACACCAATGGGCACTCATTTTAAGTTGAGAACAGTATCAGAAAAGGAGGTGGAGTTACAGAAAGAGTATATGAAGAATGTAGATTACAGAGGAGCTGTTGAGAGCTTAATGTACTCTATGATAGGCACTAGACCAGATCTAGCTTATTGTGTAGGTTTGGTATGCAGGTTCATGAGTAAACCTGTAAAGGAACACTGGCAGGCTGTAAAGTGGATATTCAGATACATAAGTGGATAATTGGATCTGAAATTGTGTTACAGGAAACAGGAAGAGTTTGTAATTCAAGGTTATGTGGATTCAGACTATGCGGCTGATTTAGATAAGAGGAGATCAATAACAGGGATGGTGTTTACAACTGGAGGAAACACTATTAGTTGGAGGTCTAGGCTGCAGAAGGTGACTGCTTTATCATCCACAAAAGCTGAATATATTGCATTAACAGAGGCAACTAAGGAAGCAGTCTGGCTTAAAGGTCTTGCAGAAGAACTTGGTGTACCCCAGAAGACTGTGACTATACACTGTGATTCACAAAGTGCTATAGCCTTAGCGAAGAATGCCGTGTTTCATGAAAGGACAAAACACATGGCGGTGAAGTTTCACTTTGTTGGAGACTTGATCAGTGATGGGGTTATAAGGGTGGTCAAGATAGCAACTGCATATAATCCAGCTGATGCATTCACTAAGATTCTGCCTATAGGAAAGCTTCAAGAAGCCTTGGAGCTACTTAGAGTCTCAAGAAAGTGACTAAGTTGCCTCTTTAGGCAACAAGCTAAGCTGGAAAGCTTAGGCTGAGTAAAGGATGTACTCAGGTCTCTGTAAGAAGTTTCAGAGGGATCACAAGTTTGTGGTGAAAGGTGAGCAGAATGCTTGCGGAATCCGGTGATTGGAATCCAAGTATAACTAGTACAAGTTGTCGTCAGCTAATGGACAAGGTGGAGTTTTGAAGAGTTTGTGTCCTATTAGCTAAGCATTTCTAATATTCTCTAAGCATAGTAGATACTCTCTCTGAGTTAGAGGGTTTTAAGTCTAAAGAGACTAAAGGTCACATGCTATTCATGTGAGTGTGACAAGCTTGTAAATGGCTAAGTATAAAGCCATGGTCTCTCTTAGATTGGTGGTTAGAGTCGATGTGACTTCTTCTTCCTTCTTGATTCCGTTGTAACGAACCAGAGAGAGAGAGAGAGAGATTCAAGCTTAAGCTTGTGCTAGTGGATTCCGGTGAAAATCACCGGCGAGACGTAGGAGTTTATCTCCGAACTCTTAACTCTCGGTGTTTATAGTTTAGCTTTCTTGTTCTTAGATTCGGTAGAATACAAGTTCAAATCGGAAGATACAAGTGAGTCTAAGGTTTGATTCAAGCCTAGAATCGTACATTAATGAACGGAAAGAAATTGAACTGAATCTAATATTTCGTGTTCCTTAAAATAACTAGAAATATATGAAAATGTAAATGTCAGGTTACTTAATTCAATCGGAAACCAAAATAATTCAATTTCTACGTAGTTATCGAACCGAATTATTGAAAAAAAGAATACGAACCTAAAAATTGAATGCTTATCCCTAGTTAATTATCTATCTAATGGCCATTTTGTCTCATGTTCTTGTGAGATTAGATTCATTCATCAGATTATTACATCAGTCGAAGCGCATAATAATAATTATATTCAACGATGGCAACTCTTTTTGTAATATATGAATCTATGATAAACATTTCAACATTCACCTTGAGCACAATAGAGACAACTTTTTCTCGCGAAACACAAGATTGTGATGGTGTTGGATGCCTCTAGACATAGCACTTTTGAAACTTTATAAGTTTTACATCGTCATCAAAAGTATAAAAATTGTATTTTGTTAGGAATTAATCCAAAACGTGTTAAATCCTTGAACCTTAGTAATTCAACTAAATGATTTTCACCCGATATTATGCTTAAATTATGATTTATTTTATAAAAAAAATTACGTTTTATTATTCCGAGATAGATATATGTTTCTTTATCATTATACTACTATACCCATCAATAACAAATACCCCACAAAAGTAGTGGAAAATCAGAAGAAAGTAACTTTTGCACTATGGGAAGAGTAAAGAAACATATAAATAAAATAATCACTGGCCGACAACAATTATACAAAGAGAAAAAGAGAAGAGAAATGATGAAAAATGCTCCAAAAAATAAATAATAAGCAAAGAGCTACTCACTCTTTAATGATCTGTTATAGAAATGATGAAACTCTGTTTTACATGGTGAAGCAATGGTAGTGCTTAAGATCCTATTGGAATCATTGAACAATAACTCTTTATGAAAGCAAGTTATGGGTTTAGATGGCTGCTCGGAAGTGCCAAGCCAGATCTTCTCGCATCAGCAGCCTTCAATGCTGCTAACTCTCTTGGAGAAATTTCTAAATCAATAGGAATGTTGTCATAAAATGACAAAGAATCGCTACAAATATTAAACGGAAAAAGAAAAAAAAGTAGAAGAAAAAAAACTAAATCGACAATCGCTTTAAGCTCCGACGACTGGCCTTCGCCGCCGTCGCCGGAGACTCTCCCCTCTCTCTTTCGCTTTTCAATTGCTTCGCCCACTTGTTTCTCCCTCTATCCGATATGCTTCACATCTGGGTTAGGGTTTTGTCACTGGATCTAAGATCCACTCGCGAGGACCAAGAGCAAGTCGATATCTCTCTCTCTTTGGATCTCCGGTGAGGATATGACGGCGGCTCAAGGTAGGGTGGAGTCGGCGTTTATGGATTTTTTCGTTGTGGATCCAAGTTTTTCAGTGTTTGGATTCGTGATGGGGCTTCATCAGGGGTGTTGGGGTTAAGCTGAATCGGCTTAAATCTGAGCTTTCTCTGTAGTTGGGGGAGCTCGGAAGAAGTTTGAAGTCGATTGATTCTGGAGGTTGCCTTCTCCTTCTTCTCGACGCCGCGGAGTAAAAGAGTCATCGCTCCGTGATCAGGTGTGGACCGGTGTTTTATCACTGGTGGCGAGCCAGAGTCTATCTTTCGCAGTCGGGATGGTTAGGTGGCTCTTTCTGTGGTTTGTTAGTTTCTTGGTTTGTAGCGAAAAAGCAGTCGTCCATGGCTGCTTGGAAGTGCCAAGCCAGATCTTCTAACATCAGCTGACTTCAATACTGCTAACTCTCCTGGAGAAATTTCTGAGTTGTGGCGACGGCTACTCATCAGAATGTTGCTCGTGTTCTATTCCTTGAGTTTTGTCTCTCAGGCACTAGAGGCATCATTAGACGGTGAAACCACTCTCTCTTTGGTTCTCAAAGGAGGAATCTGACGTTGCGGATCGGTGGCTCTTTGTCATGGTCACCTTCGGCTTCGGTGTCTCCAGTTGGTCATAGTGCACTTCCCAGTGCCTATGTAGATCACTTGGTCTCCGTAGGTAGTGTAACGTGGCTGGTTTCTTTGCAGGTCATCGAGTGTTCAAGGAAAGTTAGCTCTGTTGAGTCCGAGCCCGCTTCTTGCATTATATTCCAGTTCCGGAGGCCTGTCTCTCGACCTTATGGTCATTTGAGTAAGCTTCTAGTTCTACTTTGTTGCGTGTTGTTAGTGACGTTTATTCAACGGTATTCGAGACACCAACGGTGGTTGTGAGCGGCTATCGGGGTTTAACAATATTGTCTGGTCCTTGTGCGATTCGAGCTTCTCCTGTCTTATGTAGGGAAGGAAGTGGTCTAGGCTTCGTCTCCAAGAGCAGAACTTGGATTGGCGATCTCTCTATTCTCTTCCTATCTGCATAATTTCCTCATTTGTTGAGCTAAGAACGGGTTTTTACTTTTATTGGGCGATAGTGTTTCTCTGGTTTCTTGTAATCGATCATTTCGTTTTGGTTGTTTTCGGTTCCGTTTGGAGACTGCTAATCTAAAAATCAGTGTAATTTGTTCCGTACTCTCGCATTTTTAATAGAAAGCCTTTTATCAAAAAAAAGTTATGGGTTTAGATAAAGATTATTTTTTATGGAGATAATATCTCGGGTTTAATTGGAAAAATATTCACTTCTAAATAAGTTTATTTGGAAAAATATTCTCTTCGAAATAAGTTTATTACAAATGATTAACACTTTCGGGAAAGGTTCGGATGAGTAACTAAGCTTTTACCCTCTCAATATTATTTCTTCAACAAAAATGGTCTTTTTGTCGTCTAAAATAAAGAATACTATGACTTAAATCCGCGTATAACGCGAGATCATATTTTATTAAAACTTTTATGATAAGTTAAAATTTAAATTTTTTTTTATAATTCATAATTAATTTGTAAATTTTTAGTTAGATTAAATATTTCCGTTATAGATTAAGTTGGTTAACCGTGGTGGAATAAATAATATCTCTTTTTAACGATAATATTAGTCGCAATTAACCCGTTATAGATTGAATCATATTATTAAATTAAAATTTAAGATTCATTTACTTATTTTAAAATGTAATAGTATTTATTTTGATTGATTTTTAAAAAGATATTAAAAAAATCTAGATAAGATATGGTAACATATTTTATTTATTTTGTTTAATTATAGATTTTTAGCATTATTTTAGTCCTATTATATCCTATATATATTTTATTCTCAATGGCATTTAATGTAATTCTTTACAAATTTAAAGTTTTTTTTTAAATGTACTTCCCAAATAATAATATAGAGATGAGACCAAAAATACCTATTAACAGAAGTATAAAAGAAATGTTTTCTTTATTAATTGTAAATGAGTGTACAGTCACAATATTTATACAAGTATTAAAGTCTATATAAGTATTTCTATACTATACAAGTATATAAATATAAAATGAGTATGTACACGTGATAGTCACCCTCAAGATGGCGTCAAAATGTTAATTAGACCCATCTTGGACATGAGCTTGTGAAAGACTGTCGGATAGAGAGGCTTAGTGAAAGCATCAACTAACTGATTATCTGTTCTAATATGTAAAGTCTTCAATTCACCAGCTTCTATCTTCTCACGAACCGAATGACACTTAACTTCTATATGATTTGTTCTCTCGTGAAATATTGGGTTCTTTGCGATGTGCAAAGTTGCAGTACTATCACAATACAATACAGGAATAGAAGGAAAAGCTACCTTAAGATCTTGCAACATACGAGATATCCAAACAATGTCACAAGCTGCAGCAGACATTGATCGATACTCTGCTTCTGCATAGGACAAAGGAACAACTTTCTACTTTTTATTTTTCCAGGAAACAAGATAATTGCCAATGAATATACGCAATCCAGAAATAGATCTTCTTGTATCTGGACACTGTGCCCAATCTGAATCACAGGAAGCTTTAATCTGTGTATCATCATCATCTGCAGATTAATATAATCCTTGACCAATAGTGCCCTTCGGGTAATGTAAAACCTTATGAGTTTTCTGAAGATGAGGTTGCGTGGGAGCTGAAAAATACTGACACAACTTGTTCACAGCAAAACAAATGTCAGGACGAGTGATAGTTAGATATATCAACTTGCCCACCAATCTCCTATACGGTTCTGCACTAGGCAACATATCACCAATTTTTGCAGACAGTTTGATGCTTAGATCCATAGGAATGGATGATGGTCTGCATCTCATCAAACCATTATCAACCAACATTTCCAAGACATACTTATGCTGACAAATAGAGATTCCTTTAGCTGATCTAGCTATTTCCAATCCCAAGAAGTATTTAGGCTGACCAAGATCTCTAAGTTTGAAGCATTTCTTAAAGCTGTCAACAAATGTAGACACACCAACTTCATCTGTGCTTGCAATAATGATATCATCGACGTATACCAATAACAAGATGAAGTTGTCACCAGAAGAACAAACAAATAATGTGTGATCTCCATTGATCTTCTCAAAACCAAGTTGTACCAAAGTAAAAGAAAACTTAAGAAACCATTAGTATGAAGCCTGTTTTAAACCATAGATAGATTTCTTCAACTTCAGAACAAGATTTGGTGAAGGATTGTCCCCCTTTCTTGCAACATATCCTGAAGGAAGATCCATGTAAATTTCCTCAGTCGACTCACCATTGAGGAAAGCATTAGAAATATTTAGTTGATGCAAAAACCATTTCTTCTTAGCAGATAAGGCAACTATAGATTTAACTGTCACCATCTTGGCTATAGGAGAGAAAGTATCCACAAAATCAATCCCCTCCTGCTAAGTATAACCTTTGGCAACCAATCTGGCTTTATACTTTTCTAAACTTTCATATGCATGTAGTTTGAGTTTATAAACTCATTTGCATTCAACTGTTGATTTCCCATCAGGTAAAGAACATACATCCCAAGTGTCAAGACCCTCCAAAGAATCTTACTCCACATCCATAGCATCACACCACTCTTTAAACTTTTGAGCCTCATGAAAATTATTGGGTTCTGAACTTAAGAGAATGGAATTGATGAAAGAAAGATGAACATATGAAAGCTTATCATAATAAAGATAAGCAGAAATAGGATACAAAGATTGAGAAGACATACAAAGATAGTCTTGCAAGGCTTATTGCATGGTCTTTGTGATATGGTAGCCAAAGGCAAACCCACATCAGAAGGTGAAGGTGCCAGTAGCAAAGAATCACCAGGAATGATTGGTGCAGAAGGCATAAAATCAAAGGATTTTGCACGACTAGAAAAGAAAGCAGGAAACAAATCCTTTGCTTTATCATTAACAAATGAATCACCAAAAGAAAAGATTGATTCATGAAAGATGACATGCCTGAAAATAGAAATGTTATTTGTCTCTAAATATAGTATTTTATACCCTTTATATCCTGCTGGATACCCAAGAAATACACATGTCGTAGCTCTGGAATCAAATTTGGTCCTAGACTTAAGAGAAGTACTCTTATAACACAAACAACCAAAAGCTTTCAAGCTATTATAATCAGGATCTTTCCTAGTAAGTAACTGATAAGGGTTTTGTTATCAAGAATAGGAGAAGGTAATCTGTTAATCAAGAAGACAACAGTAAGCACACAATTCCCCCAATAAGATAATGGTATGTTTGACTGAAAAAGCAAAGCCCTGGCTACATTGAAAATATGTTGATGTTTCCTTTTTACTACAGAGTTTTGTTTAGGGGTTTCAGGGCAAGAATGATAAGATTGAATACCTTTTGTTTTGTAAAGTTTATCAAAGAATAATTCAGGAGCATTATCAGACCTAACAGACTTGATTGTTTTGTTATATTGGTTTTCAATGAGAGTTATAAAGTCAAGAAACAATTGCAAAACATCAGATTTCAGCATAAGCAAATAAATCCATGTAGCTCTACTATAATCATCTATAATTGTTAAGAAGTATCTATATCCTTCATGCATAACAACAGAGAAAGGCCCCCATATATCAATGTGAATCAAATCAAATGGTTCCTTACTTATTTTATTATCAAAAGGAAAAGAAAGCCTTTTCTGTTTAGCTTGAGGACAGACATTACAATGTAAATGATTATGTTTATCAGATTTTCTTAGAGCTAAAACATCAGAAAGTAAATCAACCTTAGACATTGCATGATGCCCTAAACGAATATGCCAAGTATGAGAGTCTGCCACACTAGAACATACTATCTTATTTTGTAAAAAACAAGAAGCATGAAGCAAGGAACCTGAATCAAGGACATAAAGATTTGAGACTTGTCTACCCTTGCCAATCATCAATACCTGAGTAAGATCTTGTATAACATAATCATGGAAAGTAAAATTGATCATTGAATCTATGTCTTTGGTAAAGGAACTCACATGTAGTAAGTTAAAGCAAAATTTTGGCATAAACAAAACATTTTTCAGAGTAATCTTTTCACTTAGTGTAATTAGACCTATACTAATAATGCTCTCTGAATTACCACTAGGTAAAGTAACACAGGTATTCAGAAGGGGTTTAAGAGTTGTGAAAAGGGATCTAACATGACAAACATGATGAGTTGCTCCTGAATCTATTACCCAAGAATCTTTAGACATAATAACATTTCCAAAATTAAGCACAGATGGCATGCCAAGAATAGAGAAAGAATATAGTGGTAGAAATGTACCAGACACTTTATAAGTGGATGGTACAGATGAAGGAGTGGCTAGAAGTCCATCTTGTGGTGGTGTGATACTCTGGTTATGAAACTGTGAACTGAAGAAGGCAAGAACTTGTTATATCTATTCTGGAGAGAGAGATTGATTCCCTGACATAGTCATTGAAGAGGATAAATTCTGACTAGAAGCAATAACTGGAATAGATATAGAACCATCAGATGAAACCTCTTGTTTCTGATCAGACTGTCCATTTCCATGAACCATATTTGCAGAAATAACTAAACCATTATTAAACTCTCTCTTCTGAGGTTGGAATTTTCCTTTATTTTTCAAACCTGGTGGATAACCATGAATTTTATAGAACCTATCCACCGTATAGCCAATACCTCCACAATGAGAACATACTGGTTTGGACTTGTTTCCATAGTAAGGTTTGTTGTTGTTGGTAACTTGAAAAGCTGAAGGTTCCAAAGCAGGAGAAACAAAATTTCTTGATGTTCTCTGTGAATCATCTTGATCCAGAATATTGTAAACCTCATACAAGCTTGGCAAAGTCTTCTTCATGAGTATCTGGCCTCTTATGTGATCATAATTCTCATTGAGCCTCATAAGAAAATCAATTACCCGATTAGTCTCTCTTTGTATCAACAATCCTTCAACAGTATGTGAAGTTACTTGTAGACTTGTGAGCTCCTCCCAGTATATTTGAGTTTTCGTATGATATGATGATAAATCCATACTGCCTTGTCTTAATGAAAGAAGCTGGTGCCTTAGCTTGTAAAGTCTTGGAAATTTGATTTGTGAAATCTGCTGTGAAGATCTTTCCATATGTCAGAAGCATTCTTGATGTACAAAATGCTTCTATAGATCTTCTTGGAGACGCTATTAAGAAGCCATGACTTCACCATGCTATTACAACGACACCAGATTTTGCTATATGGATTACTATCATCAGGTTTAGGAATCAAGCCATCAATAAATCCTATCTTGCTCTTTGCCTCTAGACTAGTCGTCATTGCAACCAACCAAGTTCTGTAGTTCGTACCATCTAATAGTTCAGTAGCTAAAGCTAATCCAGGATGATCTGAGCTATGTAAATGATACAGACTATGTTGATTATAAGGAGAATCAGATACCTTAAAGTAATGATGCATAGATTTCGATGATGAAGCAGCTCGAATGTTAGATCCAGAAATCTCTCGAGTATTTGTATCATCCTTCAAGACAGATCCATGAATTGGAGACTCAACTATAGGAGAATCCGAAGTTGTGGATTGATATTTTGATTTGCACTTTCGTTTCGGCATGATCAAATCTAGCGAAGCTTGATTCGAAGTCGGAGAAGATGAATCTGAGCTCAGATAGTAGATCGGATGAAAAACGCAGTGAAATCATATTTGATTTTCAAAAATTGATCGGTGAAATCGAAGAGAAATTGATGAAGTAGTAGAATAAGAAGAAGAAATGATCTATCAAATTCGTTTTCGATGGATCTAGGTCAAATAATGAAGAAGATGAAGATTTGAATGAAGAAAATCCATGGAGCTTAGCTCTCGCTCTAATACCATAACAGAAAAGTATAAAAGAAATATTTTCTTCATTAATTGTAAATGAGTATAAAGTCACAATATTTATACAAGTATTAAAGTCTATACAAGTATTCCTATACTATACAAGTATATAAGTATAAAATGAGTATGTACACGTGATACGTATTATTAATAAGGAATACAGATGAAGAAAACCCAACTAAAACAATAGAAAAACATACACAAATTAATTAAACTAATTAAAATATTTGAGTTCACAAGAAATACAAGCATGTTAACCAAACTAAATTCATAAGAAACAACAACTCTCTGTCCAAAGAGATTAGAAAATCATTTTTTTTAAATGTCGCATAATGGATTTTAGTTACTTAGGTTTGTGTATGTGTGTTTGGACCAGAAATATAAGTGCACAAGCCCACTACTGAAGAAATAACTTTCCTGATGTGTTGCGACGAAGACGATGAAGATAGAGGCGTGAAGCTTGAGTCGGTAGACAGAGTTTGTTAGCAACAAATAAAACAAACTCTCAAGAGATTCTTGTGATTAGGTGTTAGCTTATAATATTATAACTCTTCTTCTTCTCTGTTGTTGTTTTTTTCAGAAGAGGGAGAGAGAGAGAGAGGGAGGTTATAGGAGTGGTTGTAAGCTGAGAGCTTGTATTGATGTTTGTCTTCGTCAGAGCTAGTGGGATTTTTTCCGGGATCGGTCTCACGTGAGTAGGCTGCTATCTTATGATAGTGGAGGCCGAACATGTTAGTTGCCTTGTGGCTTTACTTTGCTGCAAATTCGTTCTTTCTTTCTTCTTGCGATCTCGAAATCACGAGTGGAAGTCGTCTCAATTCAAACACGAGACAACAATTGATTCATCCATATCTACAATAATTGGTATCAGAGCCCATAGGATCGAAGCAAGTTATCTTCAATCAAGGTCATGAGACATCGTGAATCTGGTGGAGGGGGCCTTTCTTGAGAAACAGAAGAAAGCAAGAAGCACACTCATCCTAAATGTATCGGATCAAGTACTCAGGAAAATCATCAAACATAAAATTGCCATTGAAATGTTTGATGTCTTGGACAAGCTTTATATGTCAAATACTATAATTAATTGATTGTATTTGAAAGAGAAGGTTAAAAGTTTCAAGATCAATGAAGGAAGCACCATCAAAAGAGGGATATATGATTTTTCTAAAAATCATAACAGATCTTGAGAATGTGGGATGTCAAGTAGCTAAAGAGGATTAAGCTGTCATGTTGCTCATGAAACTTCCACATGTGTTTGATGGGATGAGGGATAGTTTGAGATACAACAAAACCACTTTGACATTAGAAGATGTTCTCTCGACTATACGTTCAAAGAAGATTGAGTCTGGTTTGGACATAATACCTCAAAAGGTGCTAGAGAGGCTTTGTTTGTGAAGAAAAAGCCAGGTCCAAAGGGGAAGCCAAAGGTGAAGAATCAACAGTCTGAGAAGTGGGTAAATGGCAAAGGTAAACTCCAAAACTACGAAGACATGCTGGTTATGTGGTGAACACGGACACTTTAAAATGCATTTCCCTGTTAGGAATAATGAGAACATAAAAGGAAACCATGAACAAGGAGAAACCACATTAGTAACTGAAAAAGAGTTGAATATGGATGTGTTTCTGGTCAATTAGATGTTAAATGTATTAGGTATTGATCTAGAGTCAAACTGAATTGTTGATACTATGTGTTCTTACCACATGACTTGGAAGAGAAACTGGTTCACAGAGCTAGATGAAACTGCTATAGGGACAGTTTGTATGGCTAATGACACAGTTTCAGAGGTTAAGAAAATTGGATCAGTAAGGCTGTTCAATCCAGATGGTACAGAGGTTGTCTTAACAAGAGTGAGATTCATTCTGCAGATGAGAAGAAATCTTTTCTCACCAGGAACTCTAGAGGCACAAGGTTGTAGTCATCACTTTGAGAATGGTATTCTCAGAATTGAAAAGGATGGAAGTCTACTTTTAAGAGGGAGAAGACATGGAACTCTATATGTTTTGATGCAGAAGGATGATGGTCCTACATTAGCAACCTTTGTGAATAAAGTAGAAGAAGATGAAACTCAACTCTGGCATAGTAAACTTGGGCATATAAGTCAGAGAGGCTTGGAGATTCTGGTCAAAAGAGGTCTTCTCAAGAATGCAAAGATCTCTACACTCAGATTTTGTGAGAATTGTGTGTTTTGAAAGGCACACAAGATGAAGTTCAGTACATGGAGACACACATCGCAGTTTCTTCTAGACTATATTCATACAAATTTGTGGGGTCTACTTTTGTCTCCAAATCTTTAGAAAATTGTCAGGAAATAGTATAATTGATGATTTCAGCAAAAATATTTGGATATATCTTCTCAAAAGAAAGGATGAAGCCTATACAAAGTTTAATGATTGGAGGATCATGATAGAGAATCAAACAGGCAGAAAGATCAAGAAGCTCATGTATGATAATGGGTTAGAATTTTATAACCGGTTGTTTGATTCTATGTGCAGGGAACAGGGTATTGTAAGACACAATATTGTTGGCTACACTCCACAACAAAATGGAGTAGCAGAACGCACAAATCATACAATCATGGACAAATTTAGAAGCATGTTGAGTGAATCATGACTTCCAAAAACATTATGGGTTGTAGCAGCATCGACAACAGTGCACATAATCAATAAATCACCCTTTAGAGCAATATATTCTCAGATACCTGATGAGCTATGGTATGGATCTAACCTTGATTACAGTAGTTTAAAAAGGTTTGGATGCATAGTCTATATACATAGTGATGATGGAAAATTGAATCTTATGTCTATGAAAGGAATTTTCTTAGGTCATCCATTAGGTGCAAAAGGTTATAGGGTGTGGCTATTAGATGATGAAAAATGTGTGATGAGTAGAAATGTGTTTTTTAGGGAAGATTTGTTGTTTAAAGATATCAAGCAGGTTCAAGGTGATAACACTCAGATATGGTAGAAGTCGAAATCAAGCAACCAACTGGGTCTAAGACGTAGGTGCAGTTCACTGACTCAGAATTTGAGAGTGAATACCAACCAATAGAATAAGAATAAAAAACTCCAGACTTTGATAAATATTTACTGGCTAGAGACAAGACAAGAAGAGAGATAAAGCCACATGTAAGGTACTTGGAAAATCATATTGTTTTCTATGTGATGTGTACTACAGAAGAAGGTGAATCTCTGGAGCCATCTGATTATCAGGAAGCATTAAAAGATGATAACTTTGAATAATGAAATGAGGGTATGTCTGATGAGATGGTGTCTTTGGCCAAGAACCGTACTTGGTCTCTGGTGGTGAAACTAGAGAAGCAGAGAATCATAGGTTGTAAGTGGGTATACAAGAAGAAGGAAGGTATACCTGGGGTGGAGAAACCTAGATTCAAGGCTAGGTTAGTGGCCAATGGGTATTCACAGAAGAAGGGCATAGATTACAATGAAATCTTTGCCCCTGTGATGAAGCATGTCTCCATTAGGTTGTTACTCTCGGTGGTGGCACACGAGGATTTAGAGCTGGAAAAATATCGATGTCAAGACAGCTTTTCTGCATGCTGAGTTAAAAGAGATCATCTACATGAGACAACCAGAGGGATTTTCTGTTGAAGGAAAAGAAGATTTAGTTTGCTTGTTAAAGAAATCACTATATTGTTTGAAATATATTACTAGACTATGGAACCAGAAATTTGATCAGTTTATGAAGGAGATCTATTTCACAAGGGGTGACTATGACAGTTGTGTATACATCAAAAGAATATATGAGAATTCTTACATTTACCTTCTCTTGTATGTGGATGACATGCTGGTTATATCTTCAGATAAGCAAGAAATCTAAGGACTAAAGGGGAGATTGAGTTCTGTCTTTGAGATGAAAGACTTCAGAAGATACTTGGTATGTCTATTACTAGAATCAGAGAGTATTGTAAGCTGGAACTGTCACAGAAGGAATATGTTGAAAAAGTCCTCAAGATATTCAACATGAGTGAAGCAAAGGTTGTATCAATGCA
Source organism: Anastatica hierochuntica (assembly GCA_900406275.1). Lineage (NCBI taxonomy): Eukaryota > Viridiplantae > Streptophyta > Magnoliopsida > Brassicales > Brassicaceae > Anastatica > Anastatica hierochuntica. The sequence continues at coordinate 7,595 of OVAN01001859.1, read as the reverse complement.
ACTTGGATCGCATTTCAAGCTCAAATTTGCCTCCGAAGTCATGTTCAAACAACAAGAAACCTTCATGAGAACCGTGCCTTATACAAATGCTATTAGAAGTGTCATGTACATGATGATTGGTTCAAGACTAGATATAGTATACTGTAGGAGTTGTAAGCAGGTTCATGTTTAAAACATAAAAGGATCACTGGTTAGCAGTTAAATGGTTATTTAGATATTTGAAAGAAGTGCAAACACAAGACTTGTGTTCAAAGGTGGAACAGAGTTAAAGTTGTGTTGGTATTGTGATTCAGATTATGCGGAAAATACAAATCGTAGAAGGTCTATATTAGGTTTTGTTTTTACAATGGATGGTACAACTGTTAGTTAGAAATCAAGACTGCAAAAAGTGGTGGTTTTGTCGACTACATAAGCCGAGTACAATGTTCTGCATGAGGCTACTTAGCTGAAGGGTTTGTAAGAGAACTTGGTTATGGTCAAGTGTGTGTTAAGATTTTCTATGATTCATAGAGTGTTATTGCTCTTTCAAGGAATAAGATCTTTCATGAGAGAACTAAACATATTGTAGTAAAATACAATTATGTCAGAGATCAAATGGAAGATGGTGTGATTAAATTCTTGAAGATCACTACTTTGCAGAATCCAACTGACATTTTTACAAAAATCCTTCTGGTGAAGAAGATGATTAAAGCATTGAGAATGCTTCAGGTTTGCTCTGAGTAATACAACTTGGAGCTCCGGGGCCGTGAGAGAGGCTAGCATGGAAGTAGGAGAAGCTGTTTGAAGAAGTCAAGTTTCTAAAGCACATTGGTGGAGATTTGTTGCATAATGGGCTTTAATTACTTAGGTTTGTGTATGTGTGTTACTGAAGAAATAACTTTCATGATGTGGTGAGACGAAGACGATGAAGATAGAAGCGTGAAGCTTGAGTCGGTGGAGAGAGTTTGTTAACAACAAATAAAAAACTCTCAATAGATTCTTGTGATTAGATGTTAGCTTATAATCTTGGCTCTTCTTCTTTGTTGTTGTTTTTTCCCGAAGAGAGAAAGAGAGAGGTTATAGATGTTGTTGTAAGCTGAGAGCTTGTATCGGTGTTTGTCTTCCTCGGAGCTAGTGGAATTTTCTCCGTGATCGGTCCCGGCGTGAGTAGGCTGCTACGATAGTGGAGGCCGAACATGTTAATTACCTTGTGTCTTTATTTTTCTGCAAATCCGTTCTTTCTTTCTTTTTGTGATCTTGAAATAATGAGTTGAAGCCGTCTCGATTCAAACATAATACAACAATGTATTCATCCAGATCTACAACAAAAAATTCATCCCAATTTGAAAGTGTTTTAAAATTGACGGAGAAAATACCACCAAAAAGTTTAAGGAAAAAGTACGGTGATGCCAAAAATGTGAAAAACAAACAAACATATTGGTATATCATTCAACCCTAAACTGCTTGCAAAGGTTTAGTACAAAGATATAGCAAAAAAAAATCTAGAAAACAAATGCTACAAAAAAGCTGAAAACTTATAGTAAAATACGTCAATTTTTGTGGAAAAACGTGTTTTTCGACAAAAAATCGACAAATCGACCATCATATCTATTTTGACGGGAAAAAAGTTAGAAATTTCCGATGGATTTTGGACAACTTTTATCCGTCGAAAGTTTCGAGCCGATTACCGAAATTGGTAAGTGATGAAAAATTTTCCGACGAATTTTTGTTAGAAATACCCATGTTTTCTGATAGTATAAAATTACACGGTGTTATGAAGTAATGCTTGTGTTACTGGAGAAACATAAGATCAACAAAAGTTTCGATGACAAAATGAATGATCTCATCGAGTAAACTCCTCATGTCCCTAAATGTCGAAACTAATGTTGTGATGTTCCCGTTATAAACTTAATTTTATTTTCATTTATTTTTAATTCAAAATTTAACACATTTACATATTTGTCCTTGGTCAAACTCTCCTCTTTGGTCAAACTCTCCTCTTTCTCTCTCTTTCTCCTTTACGAAAGTTCTCATCTTCTTCTTAAATTCTCTTTTTTTCTCTTTTTCTTTTTGTCAAAATCAGATTTTATCTTTTTCTGTTATTTTATTATTAAATATTGGTTCTTCCTTCCAATCTCTAACACAAAATTTTAATTGGGTTTGTAAAACCGTCAGTTTAATCAAAATTTAACCCAATTCGGTAATCCAAAAAGGTTTTATACACAAAATTTCAATTAAATTTGTGAAAGTCATCAGTTTAATCAGGATTTTACCCTATTTGTAACCCAAAATGATCTTAAACACATAATTTCAATTTGGTTTGTGAAAACCGACGGTTTAATTAAAATTTCATCCAATTCGATAACCCAAAAAGGTCTTATACTCAAAATTTCAATTGATTTTGTGAAAACCATCGGCTTAATCAGGATTTTACCCAATTTTGTAACACAAAATGGTCTTAAACACATAATTTTTCAATTTGATTTGTGAAAACCAATGGTTTTATTAGAATTTTATCCAATCAGTAACCTAAAATGGTATTATGCACAGAATTTCAATTGGATTTATAAAAAACATCGGTTTAATTAGGATGTTACCCAATTCGATAACCAAAAATAGTCTTATACACAGAATTTCAAGCGAGTTTGTGAAAATCGTCGGTTTAATCAGGATTTTACCCAATCAGTAACTTTAAAATGGTATTGTGCACATAATTTCAATTGGATTTGTGAAAATCGTCGGTTCAATCAGGATTTTACTCAATTCGGTAATTTAAAATACTCGGTTTACGAAAATTGTTCTTAGTTATACACAAAATACTAGTTTTACGAAAATTTCACATATTTCTACTTTTGGTGTTTTTCAATTTATTTAATATTAAGCTTCCTTTAAATTTGTTTTAGTAGTTTTACTTTTACTTTTAGTGCTTTAACTTGTGAGAGTGATTGTTCTATGCAATAATATGTTTGAATTCAAGATTTTCGTGATTTTTCTTTTCTAAATTGGTCTTCACTAACAAATTGTTCTTGAAAATACAAGATATTATATTGGAGAAAACTCATTTTTGTAACATATGTTATATTAACTAGAAATTATGATTTGTAGTTGATTTTATTGTTTACATATATAATTATGAGTGTTCATGTTTATAACCCAAATGAATCTGTGTGAGTAATTTTGTTTTGCAAATAAATTAACTATAGTTTTACTTAGTTTTATCTAGTTCTCCCTTCGCAAGAATTCAAAAAAAATGATTTCGGATGCGACGAAATGCTCGACGGCGAATTCAGACGATAGTTTTTTTTTTTTTTTTTTTCTTTTTTTCTTTTTATTTAATAAATTGTAGACACATGTGTTGTGTGATGTCATTAATGATTTCTCTTTTTCTTTCATAAATTAAGAGTATTTTAGTTTTAACCTATTTTATTTAAGTGATAAAGATATAGGAGATCAATGAGGGACATAAGAGATTTCATTTTTATTTTTAGGAATATATGAAGAGTTGGCTCAATCTCATCCAACTTGAAACGAAAGTAGTAAAAGTTAATCCTTTTTACACCGTTGGAATTTTAACTCAAAACATAATAATTGGAAATAATCCTTAATTAATTTGTATAATATTATAGTTTATAATATAATTTGATTTTATGTGCTTGGTCATTTTGTAGCTCAGACCTCACTATATATACCTTCTCATGCCAACACCAATTAATATCCCATCCAACTCAAAAAGCATAATACTAAAATGACCACTCTTGTGTATTTCCTCCAACTTCTGTTCATCATCCCATTAACATTTGGGTTAAACCACCCAAACTGTGACCTAACCAACACTCAAGACCAAGGCTCTACTTTAAAAATCTTCCACATAGATAGCCCTTGTTCACCATTCAAATCATCATCCCCACTCTCATGGGAAGCTCGAGTACTGAAGACGTTGGCCGAAGACCAGGCTCGTCTTCAGTACTTGACCAGCCTTGTGGCCGGGAGATCTGTCGTCCCTATCGCCTCGGGACGTCAAATGCTGCAAAGCACAACATACATTGTCAAGGCTAAGATCGGTACCCCGGCTCAGTCTATGCTCTTAGCCATGGACACAAGCAGTGACGTTGCTTGGTTACCTTGCTCCGGCTGCGTTGGCTGTCCTTCCACCACCGCCTTTTCTCCGGTCAAGTCCACCACTTTCAAGAACGTCAGCTGCAACGCTCCTCAGTGTCACCAGGTATACACACCTACACATAAAATAAATATGTTCCGTGGAATGTTTTTGATTAATTATATTTGTTCTTCACAAATAATGTTTTAAAACACCTCATTAATGAACCATAATCATTAAACATATTGTAGTCTTATTTTTATATTACTAACCTGATTTATTTTCATTTTAAAGATCTGATCTCAGTATCAGATCTAGAATATATCTAATTAATAAATAACAGGAAACAAAAATAGAAAATTAAATTTATTATATTTTCATGTGAAAAAGTTTTTCACAGAGAGTGTGTGTGTAGTCACATGTAGTTATTATTGAATATTCCAAAAAGTAGTTCACGGGATTACAGAACCACTAAACAAAAACTCATACCGACACAACTTAACACAATGCACTAACTCACATCACGTGAAACACTTTTGTTTTTGTAGGTACCAAACCCAACGTGTGGAGCACGCGCTTGCTCTTTCAACCTCACCTATGGAAGCTCCTCCATCGCGGCTAACCTTTCTCAGGACACTATCCGCCTCGCCGCCGATCCGATCACCGCCTTTACCTTCGGCTGCGTTAACAAAGTCGCCGGTGGTGGAACCATCCCGCCGCCACAAGGCTTGTTAGGTCTAGGAAGAGGTCCACTTTCACTCATGTCACAGTCTCAGTCACTTTATAAGTCAACTTTCTCTTACTGTTTGCCAAGTTTTAAGTCTCTTGCCTTCTCTGGTTCGCTTAGACTTGGCCCAACCTCTCAGCCTCTTCGTTTGAAGTACACTCCACTTATGAGAAATCCGAGGAGGTCTTCTTTGTATTATGTCAATCTTGTTGCCATCAGAGTCGGAAGGAAAGTTGTCGATTTGCCGCCGGCTGCTATTGCTTTTAATCCCACCACTGGTGCTGGAACCATCTTTGACTCCGGTAAGATATTCTTCTTTTTCTTTGTGTCCGGAATTTAATAAGTTTTTTCCTGTTTAAATAAATAGTTATTTTCACTAGAGACATAGTTAAAACCTGTTTGTTTTTAAAACCATAATAATATTTTAATTAGGTCCCGAACTCCTATGATTTTAAAATAAATATATGTATTTTAGGTGCCAACAATCCGATTTTATTAGATTTTGGTTTAGCTTTTTGTTTGGATTGATTAAATGTATGTGATTATTAATAAATACATATGTAAAAAGTAAAACTAATTGGTTTTTCTAGGTCGGTTTAGTTTGGTTTATTTAAAATCGGTTAATATAAAATTTCCGTTTGATTGAACATACAACATCTATTTACTCTTTACGTAGTTAGTATCATATTAACCTAACTATTTGATTTGTAGGGACCGTGTACACGCGGCTGGCTAAACCGGTATACGAGGCGGTAAGGAACGAGTTCAGGAAGCGCGTGAAGCCACGTACCGCCGTCGTGACATCACTAGGAGGGTTCGACACGTGCTACACAGGACAAGTTACGGTGCCAACAATAACATTCATGTTCAAAGGAGTGAACATGACGATGCCAGCTGATAACTTGATGTTACACAGCACAGCCGGGAGCTTGTCGTGCCTAGCTATAGCCGCATCGCCGGAAAATGTGAACTCTGTTGTCAATGTTATAGCAAGCATGCAGCAGCAAAACCATCGTGTCTTGATCGACGTTCCCAATGGACGTATCGGGTTGGCACGTGAAAGATGCTCTTAAAAGATAATGAATGAGAAATGAGATAACAATATAATTATAAGAGCATACGTACTAGCTATAGTATTTAAGCAGAGACCTGTGTTTGTGTGTTTTTGTGTGTTTTTTATTTTTGTCTTTTGTCGTTCTTGTTTGCTTCACCACTCTTTATTATAGAGGGTGGTGGTGTATTGCATTTGTCATTTTCATGGTTTAAACATTTGTTGAATTCTCTAGAGATTCGGGTCAAAAACTCTGATTGAATAAAATATATCTAATGAAGAAAAAAAATATGATTACTACTAATTTTTTTGTCGCTCATATTACTAATGAGATTTATTGAGAGATCAATGAGACGGAGATCGAGATTTATTACTATGAAGGAAAAAATTATATTATTATTACTAAGTTTTTTTTGTCACTCATATTATTACTAATGACATTTATTGGGAGATCTGCGAGATTGACTAAACATGATCATGGGAGCATCGAGATCAAGATGTCCACAAATAATTTTGATCTCGATGATCACATGGCCATGGTCGGTTAATCTCCGATTAATACGTTACTTATATAGAGAGAGACAACTAACATATATTCGTATTCTTATACTTTTGCATTCATTTATTTAACAATTTGTAGAATGATGATGATGCATAGATTATATATGATAAATCCATATAACACAGATTCCCATTTATATTTTAAAGCCAAAAAAGTTGTCTTGCATTGTTATATGTACAAGATATTAAAAATACATCAATTTCTAGAAAAAGAGAGATTGAATAAAATTGTATATTCCAAATAAGTATTATTTCTAAAAAGTTTCAAATGAGCTAGAAATGGAAACAAAAAGAGAATAATCAAAAGTATTGGAATGGAATAATTAACAAACGAAATCATGAAATCCAATGGAAGCCAAATATTGCTTTATGGATCAGATTTTATAATTGAATAAATTGATTATGCGGAATAGAATATAGAAATTAAAAAATGTGTATTTTCTTTTATTCCGCAAAGAGAAAGTGTGGTTTTGCTTTGCACATGCTTCACACTAAAAGGCATAGTGGTTCAGCCACTAGCACACAACACACTGAAATAATTCGTTATAGACTTGTATCTGATAGACGAAAAATGAAATTAATAAGAAGAAAAGGAAAATAAAGAAAAAAAGAAGGAAAAGACTAATCATTCTTGAATATATGCTGCAAATTGCTATTGCTCTATTTGTTATGGAATATAAGATGAATTAGATTTTGACCCGCGCTTCCAAAGCGCGGGATTCATATTTTTGAGATAATCTAATACAAAAAAGAGATTTAAAGATGATATAATTTTTGTTATAAATAAACAAAAGTAAAGAACAAATACTTTCATAGATTTATTAACGATATGGATTATTGATATCAAAATGAAAATTAGTTTCTTCTATAATATATTTACGTCAGAGGCTAAACAATGATATGATCAATTCCTTTATAATATCTTTGTTGAATTTCTTTTTGTAGAAATCATATAAATAATTTTTTTAAATACACAATAATTTTCTATATCAAAAGTTCTCATAATTTTAGTTTTTTATATTTCTATTTTAATTTTTTCTATATATATGTGATATGCAATGCTTTTAAAATCATATTGGTCCGTCTGTAATATAGGATTCGACCGCAAACCAGATATTTAGTCGGGTTGAATCAATGATAAACTCAAAGAAAATTAGACCGGTTAACCAAATTAAACATGT